>CAJPEV010000090.1:0-19182 GCA_905338385.1 Darwinula stevensoni
GCCATCTAGCGGCAACTTTGGCAGTGAGACTTTTGGCCAAACTATGGGTCGGAGGTGACTGTGCGACCCCTCTTTGCACTTCCCTAGGGACCCCCTACAACAATTACTTTTCAGATTTTGAATCCCAGAAGGTCTATTTTTCCTCCCCTACCACCTTAAAAGGAAAATATAGCTGTAACAAGGATAACAATGTAATATTTTGATATGTGCCTGCCAAAATTATTTTAGATATTTTGTGGATGGAAAATCCACCTCAGAAGAAGAGAAGTTAAATCCTCCATGTTAGCACATGTCAGTCATGTAGCCTCAGTGACTCTTGTTCCTGCAGTGTTGCCAAATAGCTTGAAGGGAAATTTCTCCCATGATTGTTAACAGTTTCCTCGGCTGGGTGGCAAACTTAGGGAATTTCTTCCATCGCCCAGTGCATAAATTTACTGTATTTTTCTTTAACCTTACTGAACATTTCAGAAAACGCTGCTTGAATACCAGGCACAATTGGAAAAAGTGCTTGAAATTGACAGGGGTCATATTGAAGTTCATAGCTTGTAATTGGTGAATTTGTTTTGGCTGAAACTTTGTCACAATAAATGCTAAACAGACATCTAAATATTGGGAAAATTTTGTTTAGTTTGCTCAAGTAGGAAGAATTTTATACGTGATTAAAATCGTCCGTGATAAATGGGACACCCTGTATATTCAAAGTGTCATAATGATAATAATTTTTGCAGTACCTCTCAACCAGAGCTTTGAACATCATTGAAGGAACTCACTGATGCAGGTCATATTCTCAGGTACTAATCTCATCAGATGGGGACAATGGCACTTGAAGCCACTCTTCATGCTCAGGAGACATAGATGTGAGCACCTAGTAGCATTTGACTTGCATGGATTTGGTCCACCTGAAATGGAACAAAATGAAGGATTAGCTATACATGTGAATGCCAAGATATAGTATCCCAATGCTACGTGTTGATTACCTCAAAGAAGAGGAATAAGCAAGATGTATCAGATTACTGGCATGAAACATCATAATAGAGAATGACAAGATCACCACAATCATTCATACCATCTCAATTTGAAACTAGACAATGTCAAGTCTAAAGAACAAGCACATTGATTACCTCTTGGCTGCCTACTGGGATGCATGACAGTGAGACCAAACAGCTGGGATATGAATTCATGAAATATGGTTGCATTGTTTCCAGTCCATTTATTGACTTTGTTTACAGAGTTTGTCCTCCAATCAGTCCAATAGATATTATTCTCATAAAGAGCCATGGCAAATGGATGCTGAATGGCATGATGATCCTTCAGAATCACACGATGATCACTACCATCATACTTGCAGGTATATATGTTGTCAGTCCTAAAACAGAGAAAGCAAGACAAACAAAACATGAATCCTCCAATGTGGTTCAACATTACAGCCATTATCTCTCAAAACTTTCTCATGTTATGCAAGGCTAAGGACTTGCTCAAACCCCATAAAACCCTTGGTTTCAAATATAGCCAACTGTCAATGCTTCTTGTCAATGCTTCACAGAATTTGTATTAGTCATAATATATGGAAATATACCTTATTGCATGATCATGAAACTGATGCAAATAAGCTGAACCCCATCTTTATCTTCTTGAATCATGCCAAGAATGATAGACAATAAGAAGAGGTTTCTTTTTTTTTTTTAGTGAAACCTGCTAGGGTGTTAGTAGTTCAGTACTTGACTTCACTCAACTTCAGAATAAAGGAGGCATAATGGCAATATTCCATTCCCACCTTGAGCTCACTCTTTCCATCTCACTGTCTGTAACTTTAATTCATAAAAATTTTACTAACCCATATGAAGAACTTCAAGAGAGGATGAAGAGAGAAATAAGCAGAAAATTAATGAATATGATGAGTCACACTTATTGCAATATATTATTCTTGAACTGACCTTTAACTTCCATGTGGATATGAAAACCTCATTCATCAGTTTTATACATTACAGATTCTTGGTGATTTGTCTAATTGTCTATTAACCTTTCTAGGCCGAAAGGTAAGTATATTTACTGCTAAATGTATTGTCAGACTGCCTGATGGTCACTAAAGTGGCTGCTCTTGGACAACCCTTTTTTGTATGCTGTTTCTGGTTTGTATGTTGCACTTCACATCTAAATACCAGCCATGAAGCAACACAGGCATTTAAATTCCATTTGATAAAGGTTAAGCATATCTGCACTAACATAGAATGAGGCAATAATTAGTACTGCAAATACATTACTTGTCTCATTTTAAGAAATAATACAGCTAGCTTTTTAATTGAAGTCTGTGTGTATACTGACAATATAAGCCTTCTGTAGGCAATAGCAAGTATAGAAAGTTTGAAATTGATCATGAAGGAAAATCCAGGGATATCATGAGCTGTTGAATATGACAATTTCTTGAATGAGCTTCAATACAATGGTATCTTCAGAGGTCATAGGCGTGGTTCTTACTTTGCATCAATCCAGTAGATGCGCTCAGCCACATAGTCAAGAGTCAGTCCATTGGGCCAGGCACCATTCAAATCAAGTTCAGTGACATTGACTACTATTTGACGAGTTTCAGGCTCACCAGCCATGCTGCAAGACTCAATACGAGGTACTCCTTTTTCCCAGTCAGTCCAAAACATGACCCTGTTCAATGTATGAAAGCCATCCTGAATATAAATATACATAGATAACACAATCCACAGACCAAATCTCATACTGAAGAATAAAAAGGAGTCTTATCTTCTTATAAATCACTAACAGTTCACATAGGACTATTTCAATTGTCTTGATCAAGAGAAACAAAAGAGATCAATGACAATTCACTGAGCTACTCCATGTTGCATGTTTTTGATGTTATGCTTCAAATAATGCTTGAATCAGAACACACCTTGTGATTTTTATGATCATAAGGCATGGCTACAATCTGATCAAAAGCAAAAAAAGTAGGAAGCCTATACATACCCTTTGCGTGGATCCATTGCTATACCTCGAGGAGACTCCATATTGCCAGCAATCAGGGTCCTGCGAAAACTACCATCCAGCTTGGACACTTCAATCTGGTCTAAGTCACTCTCCACCCAATAAAGATTCTCTCCAATCCAATCAACTGCTAATCCTTCAGCTCTCAGCAGACCCGCTTGTACAACCACCTCTATCTTGGTTATTGCTATGAAAGAATTGAATGCATTGCATGCCATTGCTTAAATAACATGAGCAAATGTGGCAAAGACTTAAATATGCTGTAATTGATAATAAAAAATTTTTTAAATGTATTTAACAACCCATTGTCAATACCTCAAAGCTGAACATATCATAATTGCCAATGACTAAGGATTTAGGAACCTTTTCTGTGCTTTCTTCCAGTTTGGGAGTTTCGACCTTCAATGAGTTGCCAAAAGAAATGTTAAAATTGCAGAAGGTCTAATGAACTTATAGATAAACCCCCAAGTCTTATATACAGTGTGGAACTACATAGGTCAGTCAAATGAAAAGGATAGGTTTCTTTTTCTTGCAGTGAGTGCATTATTTATCAAATATTTCCCCACCAATGTAGAGGCACAGATTCTAACTTCGCAATATTATTTATACCAGCCTCATAAGATTTATATGGTTGCTATTTGAACCACCACATGACAGCCTCCTACACTTCTTCACCTATGCATAGAGGATACAGTATGCTGGACACAGATTATGGGGTGAATAGAGCTGTGACTGATTCCCAAATCTGCAGTCAATTCATCCAGTGAAACATTTATGTTGCTTCATATGAGCTTGTCCATCTTTGTGATTATTTCTGTTGCGACATCATTAACCTGACCTGGGGGTTAGTCATCCTTCAAATGTTCACACTCATTTTGGAAACGTTTGAACCACTTGTATGTGTGCCACCACAGTAAAAAGATGTTGGTGTCAACAGCACTCATTTGGGAATGGATTTCGATGGGCAACACAAAAGGCACTGTGAGCGCCATGTTGCCCAAGTGATAGTGCTGTTCTTTCTGATCACATGGTGTTGCCAGCTATGACAGATATTCATGCAATCTCTGCAAACATACACTGAAGGTATTGGACATCCATCAATAGGGAATTATTTTATATCACAATTTTCTCATTTTCATTTGACTGACCCTTGTATACCTAAAAGCTTTATAATGAGAAAAGACTTAGTTTTCTACCTAAAACAGTTGGTAACATACAATTATTAAGAGTCACCTATTATCTTTTATAAGAAGAAAAAGAATTCCCACTGGGTTAAAATTTACTTGTTTAAATGTTCTGCAACTCATCATTTCCCAGGAATTCAACTCAGGATTTTCTCATCTAGTTAATCACTTCTGAATAATATAATTCCATTATAGAATGGAACTCCATTAACCCTCCCTTGCTGTCTGGGGTCTTCTTCGACCCGAAAGGATGAAAACATTAAAAGAAGTTTCCCTCCTATTAATTTTTCTTGTGTAACTGTTTCATGGTTCACTGAGATATTTTTTATTTGTATACTGCCCATAAATGATAATCCTTACCTGACTCATTGTTGTCATGAATCTAGTCAAATGTATACAGAAACAGAATGAGGTCAAAAGAGATCCCAGGCAGCCTTCATGCTTGTTTCAAGCTGATAGCAAAGGAGGGTTAAGAGATGATGTAGGATAGCATGATAATTTTAACTTTTCCTCTTTAACTGTCTTGGGAAGTTGGTGGTCCCCTTCATCCTTTGCTGCAGCCTGTCTAGCATGCTGGACAGTCAGTGATGACGTGTTCTGCTTCTGCTGTGCCCATTATCACATAGCATCTAGCATAGCAAATATTACATAATAAAATCCATGTGATCACCAATTGTATCCAGCAGGATGTTGGACTGAGTCTGACATAGGGTTAAATAATAAACCAAGGTAAAATACCTGAGATATTGGACTCTGAGGCAAATCACATGAATTTTATAGCAAATATCATGCAGCTAGAAAAGATTTGTACATTTCTAACAATAAGTTGTTTTGGTGCAAGCCTTAGGTTGGTGTTCCAGTTCTGAAAAATTCAAACAATAAGTATTAAAGATCGAAAACGTATTGGTATACCAGACAGGAACGGTTCACCAGGTATCTTAGAATTGTACCTTAAAGTGAATAAAACATCTGTAACGTAAGATTAGTTTTCAAGTTTTAGAGTCCAGGGACTTCCGTTTAATGAATGAGAAAAATTATTTTTAAAAGGGAAATAAAGCCATTTTTATCATATATTATTAGTACCACTCATGTGATACTAACTGATAAGATGGAAAAGCAGACTGGGAGAATGAATAGACCAAAGAGACTGAATACTGGAGTACATGGCAGAGTAGATTCTCTTATGTTGAGTGACAATCTCAAATCTGCTCAGGTGTGAATAGAAGATGCCAATCTTTCACATCTGAATGATACTCTAAGCTGAACGTTTAAAAGAAATGTCCAGACTTTTCATTTTTAAATAAACTTGCAGGACATGTGACATTGCACACTTTCCTATCACATCCATCATAGTTACAAAATTGCCTTCCTTTATTTTCCCTGTTCTGTATTCAAAGGGTGACTTACACTCATTAAAAGCTATTGTTTCATCTATGGAATGAACACAATACTAAATTGATGGGTTCTGTTACATCACAGAAAACTACCATCTACCAATACCACTGGTACTGTTACATCTACCACTGGAGTAAGTGACTTTAACCTTAAGTTTTATGAAATGTTACATTTGACACTCTCCTTCACATACTGATTCACCTCTAACAAAAGAGAGTATGCAGGACTCTAGCCAATAGAATTTTCAGTCACTGCCTAAGGTTAAATGTTGCAAATCTATAAATTGACTTGTCATTCTTAATATTGTTAGATGTATTTTTTGTACCAAACATATTACTTCGAATGTCACATCCAACACTCTGAATAACCAATTATGGTTTTTGCATATCTCCTGGCAACTGAGACATGGCATAATCTAGGTGAAAGAGGAGATTGAGGGGAGGGGATCTGCTGGAGTAACATACGGGAAAAGAATGACTCCTCTGCCAATCATTTACAACTTATATACTGCTGAAGATTTTAAAAGCCAGACCAGTGTTTCCCAACAGGTGTGCAGTCAGTAAAGCTCAGATGAACTATGGGATTTGACCTTTGCATGGAAGAAATATACAAGAAGTTATCCTTTCTTCCTATGCAGTACAAGTCGTGGACCAAGGACAATGTCAAGTCTGCATCAGAAAATTTCTGCTCAGCATCATCCTCCTCTAGCACTGCCATGCAGCACTCTAGGGAATTTTTAAGAAACTCAGAGTGTGCCACAAGATCAATTTATCATTTTTACTTTCATATCAGTTTGTACACCTCTTCTTCTAAGGGACTCCACGTAATGGTCTTAGATGAGACAGACTTTAGTGGGATGTAATTTAGAACAATTGTAGACCCAACGTCCTCTGGTGTCTGACGGAAAACGACATCATTCAGAGCAGTAATGCCTGTTACTGTTACTAACAAATGCCTGTAACAGCACCTTAACACATTCCTGACTCCTTATTGCATTCGGGTGAGAACCATTGAAAAAAAGATATTCCATAAAGTTTCAACTCACTTCCACCATTGAGGATGCCCCTCTGAATTTTATCATCCCCTACATCAGTCCAGAAAATCATGCTTTTTTCCTCTGAGAAGAAGAAATCAACAGCAATGGAATTCTTCAGGTTGGATACAAGTGTTTTCACAGAAAGAGTGTTCAAGTTGATGCTATGCAGCTGCTGCTGATTGCTAATGATGAGTAGTGGAGCAACTACACCTGCAAAGAAGAACACCAATTATACCAGTGAAATAAAGCACTTCAGATACTAGAATCAAGGCCACTCACTGGTGCTTTTGCAAGTGAACCTGTCCCTGTCCAGTTTATACCCCTCAAAACATTCACATATATATTTGGATCTGAAGGTTCTACATTTTTGGGAACACGTGCCCCATTCATCACAAAGATGGTGCGACATGCAAGCAGAGCCATTCTTGCTCAGGTGCATTCCATCTGGGCACAGGCACACAGGACCTCTTGGTGTAGGATGACACTCTCCATTCAAGCACGTTGCAGACAGGCAGGCCACAGCATCTACCAGGAATTAAGACATCACTAGTGGGAGTAACAGTTGATACGGTCTACAACAAGAATGTAATTGGACCTCTGGCTCAAATTTAGACTACTTTTCCTGTTAAATATCACCCACATTGTGTCACTGCATTTCTTGTGACTTTATCAGGGGATTTGAATTTTCATAGGATTTCCATGTTACTAGCAGCTAACTCCCATTACCCCAAAACATTTAGCAGTTATACATTAAAAATTCTGCAACATGTTTCTATTGATAATTGCTCCAATGGGTGCATTAAGATACAAAGCCACATGTGATAATAAGATATTGAAAATTACTTTATAGCCAAAGCAACTCCAAAGTAATAATTAAGCAGTCACATAGATATCCAAAGTACACAAGGGGTTTGGAAATTCTTGCATCACAGTAGCCAAATTTGTTTTATTTCCTTTAATTTCCAGCTTTAGCGGTACAACAGAGAACAGTCTCTTCATCTGTCTTGGATTTATTTTTCATACTGGGATATTTTAATAGCACAGTATTTTGGGCCATTAACTGCAGATAACTGTAGATTTCTGCAGTCCAGTGAGAAATCTCTCTATGAACATTTACAAATGTCCATGCTGTGATGTATGACAAAGCAGGTCTTGGCTTAGCTACGAGGTGCCCATTTTGAACATATACAGGGTGGGCCAAAAAAAAGGACAGTTTTCAATGGTACACTATACTGCACTCACAACATATATTTGAATGCAGTTTGCTGCATTTGAAAGAGGAATAAATATGCTTTACAATAGTGTATTTACATTTCAAATATATTCAACAGTTTCAGAAATTAGGGAGCACATATGAACATGAAGCAAAAATTATGTTGCTGCAGGACAAGACAGGGATGGACAAGTGGCAGTCTTCATGACTGAAGGTCACAAGCCATCTCCCTCTGAGAATGCAGAAACACAATTTTTGTTTACCGTTAATATGAGCTCCAAAATTTCTGAAACTGCTGAGGATATTTGAAAGGTAAACAAATAATTTTAAAGCTTATTCATTCCTCTTTTAAATGCCGCAAACTGCATTAAAATATGTGCAGTGCATGAAGTGTAGTGTATTGATGAAAACTGTTCTCTTTTTTTTTGGCTTACCCTGTAATGAATTTGAAATTCTCTGTGATGCCTAACTTTCTGGAAATCCTTCTTACTGAGGGAGCCAAAAAAAGTTCCTACTGTATGCCTGCAGACCAAATCCCTTATAAGATATCTGTTGGAAATTAACAGAATGTCACATCTATCATGTGTAAGTGATTTCACCAAAAGCGCTTCAATGAAATTGATTCCTAAGAATCTGAACAAGACTTTTTGCATATCAAAATAGCAGTAGTGTAAATGTGCAAACCCTGAATGCTCACTCTGGGCAAAATGGGACTTTTGGACCCAACACCAGTGCAGCTGAGCAGGCAATCACAGAGAGACATATATTGGGTATGGAAAAAAAAAAAGAAGACCAATGACTTTTAATCTTAATATCTCAGTTCCCAGTGGAGCTATTTTCACAAAACATTCACTATGCATATATGAGCATGCTTTAAACTGATTCTCAAAATTTCATCTGAATTTGTAGAGCTGAAGTGATGCCATCAGCAAATATTGAAAAGAAGTTAGATATTGAGATTGGACAGGAGTTCCATCTGGTAGGGGAGTGGAGGACATACTCTAGAGCTGTCCCTCCTGGCTATCAAGACCATGTCAAACTCTTCTCACATTTAAATTCTTTCATTGGGCTGGTTGCCAGTTGCAGATGGTTTATTAGCTTATTCCCAATATGCAGAATAACAGATGAATCTGCTCATCATTACTCATCATTGATTCATCTGAACAGCAGATGAATCAATGATGAGTATCAATCCTGAGAGTTTTTCTCTGGATTGACACTCAATGTTAATCAAAATTCCCCTTGATTGTTTAAAAGAACTGTCCACTTCAAATGCAAGAATTGTCATAGAATATCATTAATAACTTTGATTTGTAGCAATGGGTTTTGGCAGCCTTGATGACTTTCAAATAAATGAATTCATCCACAGTACATTTTCTGAGATATGACTTAAGCAATTAGAAGTTACACTTGAAGTAGTGGGTCTTTTTTGTCATACCTTGCAGACTAAAGTTGATGTAAAACCAGGGGTTGGGAACCTATGGCTCATGGGCTGAAAAGTTTGGCAAGCCATTGCTAAAAATCATGGTTGTTCCCCATTTTCCTCATGTTTCAAAGAATGCATATGTATGTTGCCAACTTCAGGAAAAATTCTTTTGTTCTGAAAATCTTTCACTCACAAGCACATAGCTCCATCTTAATATGGCTCACATGGTCAAAAAGGTTCCTGACCCCTGATGTAAACCAAGGGAAATTTGGAATGGAATATGTGAAAAGTCTCTGGGTATTGATACTCATTTATTCATCTGAATGAAAACCATCAGCAAAAAGAGAGCAAAGAATGAATTTCAATGAAAGAGAAGTCTGATGTGGTCTTGATGACCAGGAGGGACAGTGCACAAGTGTTTCCTCCACTCCACCACTACAAGGAGCTCTTGTCCATTCTCAATGTCTAACTTCTTTTCAATAATTGCTGATATCACTTCAATTCAACAAATTCTGATGATATTTTAAGAATCAGTTGGAAACACTTATATACAGGATTGTGCAAAAGTTTCCATACACTTTGAAAATCTAATTTTTTTCACTAAACAATGGATTTTTGGCAGTTCTGATGTGTTTATTTTTAATTCTATGGACTTTTTTGATATAAAATGTTTTCATTATAGTAAATTTCAGTCTTTATTTGATTTTTTTCCTCTGGAGCTATGACGCCTAAAGAGAATCGAAGTGCTATCATCACAATGCACAGGCAAGGGATGAAGACTGGAGTGATTGCCAGATCTGAACTTGATGGTCTGGTCAATCTTGGAGCAAAAGATCCTTGGGAATCTGTTTTTCACAACACCAAGATGCTGAAGGTGGCTTTGCGACGTGCTTGAAATGAAATCAATGTCGAACAGCTGGCAACCATCATTCACAACTTCCCAAAGCAACTCCGAGTGTGCATCAAGGAGAACAGCGCCAATTTTGAGCACACGCTTAGAATTTGATTCATTTATCTTTTTTTCATGCTGTTCTATGTAGATAATTATTCAACTAACAAGCTGAGGTTATGGTTTTATCAAAACTTTAACTTTATAAAAAAGAAAGAAAGAAAGAACAAAGTGTAAGAGAAAGAGTAGAAAGTAAACAAGAACTTTTGCACAACCCTGTATGTAGAATGAAAGTTTAGCAAAAATGGTTCCATTGTGGGCAGAGATATTTAGGTTGAAAGTCATGGTCTTTTTTCCTGCCATACCCTGTATAAGACCATTTCATTTAAAACTTATGGAAAACCATCTGAACATGTTGGATGTGACATCAAGTGCCCCCCCAAAAAGTCCCAAACTCTATATCCTTGCAAAGAACCATGAAGGATATCGGATATCAAGAAAAATTTTCAAGATGTTGCATCCAAAAGGATTAAAAGCATTCAGAAAACATCAATGAAACTGGTCCTTCTTGAGCTAGTGTAACAGCTTCTATTTCCTCACATGAAAAGTCAGATTAATGAAGGCTTGCATCTGCCTACTCAGCTAAACAGCAGGAAAGCAAGTCCCATTGTGTATGAGGGAAGTAGCCAGGGTTTACATACTGATACATGTGCTATTTTACCTTTGCTTGGAAAAAAAGCTCTCACTCAGAGTCTCCAGACCAATTTCATTGAAATTTTCATAAAATCATACAATTAGGACAAATTGCTTTCATTGTCAGCTCAAAGTGAAACCTACATTTCCTCATCTCTTATTACCACAGCCACCCCTATGCATCAAACTGTCTGCAGAGAACCTGAATACCACTTATTCATGGAAAAACTCACCACAGCCCTTTCCTTCATCAGAAGCATCCAAGCAATCAGCTGTTCCATCACAGGCTTTCTTGAGATTTATGCATTTGCTGCCATCACTACAGAGCATTTCTGGATATTTGCATGTCTCATTCAGAGGAGGAGGATGACATCCTCTTTCATCACTCTCATCTGTAAAAACCAATGGAAAGTGAGACAAAATTCATACCCTAGTAAACTACCAACAGAAGACCTTTCAAATAATTAGATACCTACCAGGACAATCAATAAATCCATCGCACTTCCATTGTAATGGAATGCACATCCCATTCTCTTGGCATCTGAAGCTGCTTCCAGAACAATTCACTTTTCCTGAAAGAAAGCCATTTGACACTGTATCCATGCATCTGTGATTAGCAAACAATATATACATGAAATGTCTGGAAAGTAATGAGAATCAGGGGTAAATTTGTAATTCTACAAGTGGTACACTTCTCACTGCTCAGGCATTTAGATCAATATTCAATCTCTGTGATAGCTACTTTTCAAGTCAATCTCTTGAGAAGTGCTTACAGAGCAGACCTCAAAAGACAGCTCTATAAGCTCAGTGCAACGCAGGCTGTTTCCAACAATTTGGCTATGGCTATGAGCACAGAGAACTTCTGCTTCTACATGTTCATATGGTTCAAACTTGGCATTGCAGCGGCTGCCTGTCACATGGAACTGGTCACTGTGCATGGCAATGACACTCCTGGCAAATCTATCATCTTCTGGTGGTTCAGCATCTTTAAAGAAGCAGTTAAAAAGGAGGAGGAGCCTTCCTTTCTCGACCTGCCCCTCAGTAGCCATCCAAGGTCCACCCGGACACCAGAGCTTGTTGAGACAGCACAAGAGCTGGAGGATAAGGACTGCTAAGTGACTACTTGAGAGCTGGCTGAGTGGCTCAACGTTGGCAAGAGCACTATCCATGAGGTGCTCATACAAGGTCTGCAACTGCACAATGTGGCATCAGTTTGGGTAATGCATCAACTGACATAACAACAAAGCAGCTCATATCAACTGTGCAAAGCATATCTGAGGCATTTTTTTCCATGAAGGCATGGAGGTTTTCGCAAGAAGCTGGCAGTGGAAGATATGATGTGGGTCTATCTGAAAGGGCAGGCACACAAGCAAATCAAAAGGTGCTGGCTGACCAAAGGTGAACCACATCTCAGGTGGAGTGGCACTCTCTTGTCAACAAGAAGACAATGCTGTTGGTAGCCATCACACCAAACAAGTCTTTTTCAATTACAGCAACAGCTCCACGTGAATCTATTTATGAGGACAGCATCAATGAGTTTGTCAGACACACTGAGAACCTCTGGCACTGTCTCCACTGCAAGCCCATTCATTTGTCTGACCCACACTGGCAATGGGACAATGCACAACCCCACACCTCACATCAAGTCCAAGGCCGTATTTAGGGGGGGGGGGGTCATGGGGTTCAAACCCATCCCCCCCCCCCAAAATATCTTCCTTAAATTTTTGCCATACTGCTATTCATTGGTGTAAACAGTGCAGTACTTGGTCTTTTCTATCTTTAATAGCTTATGTTTTATTAAACACTGCAACTTACAGGAAAATCCAGATATGTCACAAAGACTTACAATGACAAGTATAAAAAAAAAATAGCCACAGCATGTACACCAGACCTCAACCCCCCCTGAAATGAAATCCTAGATATGGCCTTGATCAAGTCAAGGACTTTCTGGCAGACAAACATCACAACTGTCTTTCAGAGCCCCTACAGGTGGGCTGAAGTTGGAGACACTAACCGTAGAGAAGTTAACCGAGTTCCGACTGAAGTTCCTCGTGTCGAAATCGTTGATGGAGCTTCAAGTTCTCCAGTACAACGTCACCCGGTTCCTGGAGTTACTTCGTGCACTCCATGATAAAGTGTAGAAGCTTGTTGACCAC
Organism: Darwinula stevensoni; assembly: GCA_905338385.1. Taxonomy (NCBI): domain Eukaryota; kingdom Metazoa; phylum Arthropoda; class Ostracoda; order Podocopida; family Darwinulidae; genus Darwinula; species Darwinula stevensoni. Next base: position 12,984 of record CAJPEV010000090.1, read on the forward strand.
TGCCAAGCTGTCATCGAAGCAGGCAGAGATTATGGAACTTCATAACATATGAGGGTTGTTCGGAAAATGGGACTGATCTCACTGTAGTGAAAGTGATAGCCATACCATGAACTTAGCATTATGTAACGTATGCCAGCCTATGACCATGCAACGTCCAGTGTATCAGTAGAGAGTCAAGGCAGGGAGGAAGCTGAAGGAGGTGAACTAAAACATCCATCAACACGTGGAGGGAGGTGAACCCAGTGTTTGGGGTCAACCAACCTGTGGAAGGGCTCCTTACAGTTTAAATGCAGGATCTTTCCTTCTCGAATGTGCTACCCAAACACTGTACAAGGAGCCATAACATCATTATGTGAATGGGTATCAAAGTCCCTCCAATCAAGTCTAATCGCCAAAACCTATCCTCCAATCCAGCAAGATTTCAGCTGAAGATCCCTCCCTCAATCCCTCACTCCGAGGTGACTGAAGAGCTCAAACTCGAAGAACTCGAGTTAGTATTGATTTGACCGAGGTACTCGTGCCCTTTTAGATTGTGGGTGATTTGAAACTGGCCGCCTTTCTCTCTAAAAAGCATACAGAGGAATAACGTTATTGTTAGAGGATCTTTTCGCTTCGATGGTCATGATTTTTCCCCAGAACTTGCAAGGTTTTATCTGGAAGTGAAGATCAGCCCTTTGTCATTGAAAGTACTGTAAAGGGGTTGGACCGGTTGTTTGGCTAACATTTCTTTTGTCTTTTTTTTATTATTAGTTTTTCTTTTTGGAAATACATTTTTTTTTGTTTTCTTGAATTATGCCTTAGTTACTCCCACTCGAATTAGAATTGGCACGGACCTGATTTCCTGGAAGGGAATTCATTGTAGTGGAATCGGGGCATGTTGAGGTAAAGTTTTTATTTTAACTTAATTAATAGTTGATATTTTCATAAATCCAACCCACTGCACCCCGTGCCTGTTACAATTATTACCCCTCAAAGTAGTCCCTCTCTACCTCTATGCAGTGGTCTCATTGTTCAGTCCACTTCTGGAACATTGCTCTGAAGCCTTTCTTGACATATGGTTAAATGCACCTATCAAAGTGTTGTTCAGTTCGGCATCAGACTGAAAATGACAACCATGAAGCTCATTCTTGGCTTCAGGAAACAGAAAAAAGTCCCATGGAGCCAGGTCCGAAGAATAGGGTTGGTGGCTCATCAATTCAATCACAAAAAATCTTCATAGCTTCTTGAGAAACTTAGGAGCGATGAGCAGGCGCATTGTGCTAAATTTTGAAGATCCTAGGAATCCATCTTGAGCGTGCATATTCTGGCCTCTTCTCCTTGATTTTTAGCTTCAGAGGGTCCTTGAATACAGCTGCATAGTATGCACAGATCACAGCTTGTCCTTTTGGTACACAATGATCATACACCACTCTCTACTTAGCCTGTTTTGATCAGAGTTGGAGTTGGGCGGTCTCCTTGAGCAAGGTTCATCCTCGATGCTTTCAATTCCGCTCTGAAACATCTCATACAACACAAAACCCTTGTGTGTGAAAGGGAAGACTACTTATTGGCTATTGCAATCATTTCATGTGTCTCTGTGACTTTTTCCCAGCTGCAAGCAAAATTTGATTGTAGTCTGCTGTTCGAGTTTCAAACCCATGACAGGCACAGATTTAACATCTGCACACAACCACTGCTGCACCGAGACTGAGGCAAGCCATGGGCACCAAAATGTCTACACATTTTCCAAAGAGCAGTCTGTCAACGGAGGCTGTGGCAAGTCCGAATGTGCAGAGGCTAGTTGTCTCCCAAGGCTGTCCCGTTATTTTCCTAACAACCTTCGTAGTTGTCTTCTTTATTAATACAAGACTTGTGATTCTAGAAAATGATTCTCATTACTTTCTGGACACCCAAAGTACATAGGCTCTGGTAACTGGTATGCAAATGAAAAAAAAAGAAGAAATATAAGAAAGTGCAGACCTCTGAGTGAGGATTTGAGGATATGCCTACATACGACAAAAGCTTTCTCTATGTAGGGTGTCTCATTAAAATACAGTGGAAACTCATCAAGTCAAACTTTAGAGAACAGGGTAAATCGTTTTTATTGATCCAAAGTTAGACTTATCTGCATTTGCCTCTATCCCAAGAAAAAAAATCTGAGATTAAGAATCAATTTCAATAAGTGATGACCATCTGACTTATCTTCATCTATATGAGAACTTTGATACTGCAGAAGCAAATTTAATTGATTACAGGATTTTCATCTGATGTTCTTCATTCATTTTCTAAAGGAATTAGCAGCAGAGCAGTGGAAGTCTTCCAATTTGCTAATTGCCTTGAAATGTTGACTGACACTTCCCCTTGTGACAGGAGGAATTTTCTCACAGCTGACTGCATTCAAGTCATGGGAAATAAATATCCCACTGGTGTATTGCCAGTTGGCTGAATTCTTTCTTAGAACTTTTGTCAAAATGAAATCTCATGTTTCAGAGGCACAGTTATTGGAAGTTCAATTTCAGTACTCTAAAAGTCTTCTCTGCCACCCTGTTTTAAAGAACTAGCTCTCTTAGGAAGCAGAACAAAAAAGATTCTGCAAATTAACTGGAAAAAAGGTCTGTCCAAAGCTGCATCCTTGGGTTATGCAGCTATTGGCAGCTACACNATTCTGGCCTCTTCTCCTTGATTTTTAGCTTCAGAGGGTCCTTGAATACAGCTGCATAGTATGCACAGATCACAGCTTGTCCTTTTGGTACACAATGATCATACACCACTCTCTACTTAGCCTGTTTTGATCAGAGTTGGAGTTGGGCGGTCTCCTTGAGCAAGGTTCATCCTCGATGCTTTCAATTCCGCTCTGAAACGTCTCATACAACACAAAACCCTTGTGTGTGAAAGGGAAGACTACTTATTGACTATTGCAATCATTTCATGTGTCTCTGTGACTTTTTCCCAGCTGCACGCAAAATTTGATTGTAGTCTGCTGTTCGAGTTTCAAACCCATGACAGGCACAGATTTAACATCTGCACACAACCGCTGCTGCACCGAGACTGAGGCAAGCCATGGGCACCAAAATGTCTACACATTTTCCAAAGAGCAGTCTGTCAACGGAGGCTGCGGCAAGTCTGAATGTGCAGAGGCTAGTTGTCTCCCAAGGCTGTCCCATTATTTTCCTAACAACCCTCGTAGTTGTCTTCTTTATTAATACAGGACTTGTGATTCTAGAAAATGATTCTCATTACTTTCTGGACACCCAAAGTACATAGGCTCTGGTAACTGGTATGCAAATGAAAAAAAAAGAAGAAATATAAGAAAGTGCAGACCTCTGAGGATTTGAGGATATGCCTACATACGACAAAAGCTTTCTCTATGTAGGGTGTCTCATTAAAATACAGTGGAGACTCATCAAGTCAAACTTTAGAGGACAGGGTAAATCGTTTTTATTGATCCAAAGTTAGACTTATCTGCATTTGCCTCTATCCCAAGAAAAAAAATCTGAGATTAAGAATCAATTTCATGAAGTGATGACCATCTGACTTCTCTTCATCTATATGAGAACTTTGATACTGCAGAAGCAAATTTAATTGATTACAGCATTTTCATCTGATATTCTTCATTCATTTTCTAAAGGAATTAGCAGCAGAGCGGTGGAAGTCTTCCAATTTGCTAATTGCCTTGAAATGTTGACTGACACTTCCCCTTGTGACAGGAGGAATTTTCTCACAGCCGACTGCATTCAAGTCATGGGAAATAAATATCCCACTGGTGTATTGCCAGTTGGCTGAATTCTTTCTTAGAACTTTTGTCAAAATGAAATCTCATGTTTCAGAGGCACAGTTATTGGAAGTTCAATTTCAGTACTCTAAAAGTCTTCTCTGCCACCCTGTTTTAAAGAACTAGCTCTCTTAGGAAGCAGAACAAAAAAATTCTGCAAATTAACTGGAAAAAAGGTCTGTCCAAAGCTGCATCCTTGGGTTATGCAGCTATTGGCAGCTGCACTTTCATCACATATTATTTGATTCCCAGAGTTTGTCTGAGTATAGACACTCATGGGTTCAAATATATATTTCCATGCAAGATCACAATGGATCTCCTGAAAGAGAAGAATCTGGTTTCACTATGGATATTAATTTATGTCCCAAAAATCAGGTTTCAACTCCTGATGTGGTGTCTTTATTTTGTTAAGGTGGGGTGGACAGTCATAGGTGAATGATCACTACTTACTCAAACAGAGGTAAAAAAAAAATAACATAAATAATATAATATTTAATGAAGGGAAGATTGGCCTCATGGGCTTATCCTCCATCCCCAAAAAATAAAATGCAAAATATAAAGCCAAAACTAAGGACTCTACACTAGTCTTCAAACCCAAACCAAGAAATTCCTGATAATAGGTTTCATCAGGAGACCTCTAGTTCCAGGTTATTTTTTTTTTAACAACTCACTGCAGTTTACTCCATCAGACCCATCCAAGCAATCCTTCCTGACGTCACACATCCATTGGACTGGTACACATTCACCACTTGCACACTGGTATTCATTTTTTAAGCATGATTCCCATCCAGGCTTCCTGTGCACTGAGCAGTTCATCTGAAATAAGATATTACTCCACAAGATAACCTCCATTCTCTTCACACAAAAAATCTACAAGAAATTAAATATAAGCAAAATACTAAAGGGCAGTCAAAACCACAACCAAAACAATTTCAACTATGAAAAAAGGTCCAATAATAGAAATAGACCTAAGGATCCCAAGGTGCATAGCTCGGCAAGTGTATCCCAACCCAAAACCTGACCTATGCAGGGTCAAAAAGTAAGTGACCCATTTTTAAGGATTTTTGCACTGTGATTGAGAGCTGGTTTTTCACAATTTAGAGAATACAACCATGCAAAAGGAGGGACCAACCCTGATTTAGATGGCAAAAGCAAAATGTAAGAAATCAGAAGCAATTACACCTTAACCTTTTCAGTCCTGAATTTTGTTCTAGGCATGGAAAAAATGTCATTTACTTTTTGGGGTTCAACAAGGCTTACATAACATAAAAGTACTTTTAAAACAGTTTCCACAAGTAATATTAAATACTTATTTCAATAATTGAAATAAATAATAAAATCATGCTGTATTTCTGAACTACTTCCCACTATCTAGCTTGCAAAAAAACTAAAAAGAATTGACTGGGAAAGGAAATGTCTAGGCTGAAATAAATAAAAATGATGACACCATTTTTGAAGTGCCACAGAAAATACAGCAGCTCTCTATTACTGTGAGCTGCTATGATCTTGACAACATGTGGTGAACTACAATAAACAGGGACTCAGAATCCTGCCATAACCTCAAGGTCATGCATTCCTATGTAGCTCTATAACATCTGCAAAGAAAATGTGGGACTCCTGAGCCCCACCAGGACTGAAAGGGTTAGGTCTGGTTGAAAGTGCCACTGTGAACAATTGATTGGCTCGACCAACCTTGCAATTGAAAGTCATGGTATAACACAATCCCAAGAAAGAAGCAGAAAGAGGTGATGGCTTGGAATTCCCTCTTCAAATCACAAGCCATTCCCCTTTCTGTTTCTTTGGGCAATTTTCTAAGACACTACTGGGAACAAATCCTAAAAGAACTCAATTCCTTTATGGCTTGGTTTGTTGGAGGTTAGCTGCTCTCCTGAACTGTCATATCCATTTTCATAGTACACCCTGCACTTGTTGCCATGTTGTAGCATGAGTATGAGCTTTCTCTTGCTAATGGTGTGTAATTGAGCAGTTATAATAAAGACTTAAGCTGGGGGTACAGTCACCCAACAGGCTTCCAGCCGTACTATATCCTTTCCTTCAAGCACTTTATTGTTTGAGTTCAATTTCTGGAAAAGATCTGTCTACAATGAAGGTTTGAGCAGGAATATACCGCTGATGAGGCTCTTGCAATTCTTTCAGATCCCAAGGGTTCCATTCCCTTCATTCATCTCAGTTTAAAATTTAAGTACCTTCCATTTTGGGATTGAGTAGTTTGGTTGACCAGCATTGGGATGAAGAATCACACCTTTCTAATTGCTATATATATAGGTCAATGAGCAGATATAACCACAGAAATCCTGGGAGTCCTCCAAAAAGTATCATCAAACTATTGTCAAATGCCAGGCAGAAGAAAATTTTGGAGGAAAGGATCTTGAAACTCTAGGCCAGATTATTTACACCATTTGACTGGCATTGTCAGGGGGGGGGGGG
>CAJPEV010000090.1:28884-213655 GCA_905338385.1 Darwinula stevensoni
ACATCTCCATCTAACCCATACTCTGCAGTCACTACCAGACTTTCTACAACTGAAGTCAAACTTGAAGATTATGCATTATTCTGACACATTGCAATAATGTTGGAAAACCAACCAAGCTCCAATTTATCAAATCCTTTAGGAATTTAAAATGATTATTATACTGGAGATTTACAGCAAGTGCCAGCAAAGGAAACATGAAGGGGGATGACCCATATCCCAATCTTCACACTTAAATAGTTCAGGCCATTACCCATGCCAAAAATTGTCAGGCACTGGGGGACATCTAGGGTCTAGGCCAGATATAATTTTTCCTTGAGGTCCATCTGCATTTTGGTATCGAAAGTAGATCAGTACTTGACAACCCTAGAAGACACATCAGCTGAGTAAAACCAAGCTTAACAGTACCTCATTTGTGAAAACCAATAATTTTTTTGCATTAATAATTTTGGCTACAACTGGGAAAGAACATGCAAACATATAGCACATTAATGCATAATGTATAGAATCTGCAGCAGTGTTGAAAATACCTTGACAGAAGCATTGGCCAAATCCATCCTCTCAATAGTGAAGCTTGAATTCAATGTTCGAGTATAATACAGATGTCTTCTCTCAGCATCAATTGCCAGTTGATGGAAACTCTGCAACTCTAAGCTAGCAGTTCCTACATAGGTGTCCACATAAGTCAGCTGGGTCTTATGGCTGCCATCCATCCATGCTTCATATAGTGTGTTGTTAGTCACATCAATGAAGTACATATACCTAGAAAGAGGAACAGACATAGGCTTTTGTGCAGCTATGCAATCATATGATGTACATCCAAGCAGGATGATTCACCAGTTCCACCAAGAGCCAAAAGCAAAATCATACCCATGTAGATGATCCAAAACCAGCTCATAGCATCCTTTTGAAGAAGCTGTCAAAAGAGTTTTGTTGTTCCTGGAGTCATCCAAGCTAATCACAGAAATCCGGTCTGATGAACCATACGAGCTACTCCAATAAAGGTTCCGTCTCTGCCAGTCAATGGCAATTGCATATGAGGAATGATATAGCAACCTGGAGACTTTAGGTTGCTCAATGGTCAAATCTTGATGGTATTTGTCCCATGAATACCTTCAACATAAAATATTTTAGTAAATTTTCAGATCATTCACAAAATCAAATATGAACAGGAGCATTCCAGAATAGCTAGACAAGCCATAGGAAAACCAAAAATACTATAAATACCCTTAATCATTCTAGCATATCAGAAATATACTCAATAGATGCCAATGGAGATTTTACTATACAGAAATAAATGATCCCTCAAATTCTAATCAAGCTCAAACTTGAACAAATACTATATATATTCAGGTCATTATGGAAAAAGAGAATATGTTAGCCACTAAAACAAAAGTAAGGAAACCAATATAGTTGTCTGAAAGAAGAGTTTATCGTATGATTGGACACCTATGGGATGACAGAGTGTATCTGTGAATGGAAAGATCCATCCTTTCTCAATAAAATATTTAATTCTAATTGTATAGCAATGGGGAAATCAAAGCCTGAGGGGGTACAAGCCTCATTACCAGAAAGCATATACTAGAGCATATCTAGATTACAAGTAGTCTAAGACGACGACGTAAAAATGGACAGTTGTATTACTTACATACTACAGTAGGTTAGTATACGTCGACTGTTGTAACATATACCTTCCGACTTACGTAGAAGTCCAGGTGGTAGGTTTCCTATGACTCTTGTAGATGCCACAACATCCGAAACCAGCAAGGCAATCTGTGTCATAATTTCTGAAGAAAAAGATAAAATAGGATATACAAGGAGTAACAATTAAGTTCCAGGACAGGACTGCATTTTTTATAAGCATGCTGGCATAGCTACAACATAACTAGGGAATATAACTTCAAAGGTCCAAAATTATTGCAATAAGCATATCAGCATCAGCTTAGCCACATTTAAAAATACATTAAGGGAAGTATAAAGTTTCTCCCCATGTTCAGACAGTTACAATATGCAAATTATGCATTATAAAGCTGTAACATTTGGTGTGAACACTAATGGGACCATGGAGAATAGGAATATAGGATCATCAGATGTGGCCACCAGCATTTGCTACATCTGTTCAATGTGACCTTCCTTCATGTCTATGAATGCTTGCATTCAGGATATCCAATGGTAGATGGCTGATGGAAGCTGTTCAGCATCCAACATGGCCACATGATGGCAAATAGCATGTTTGAGGTCCATTAAAGTGGCAGGTGCCACATGATACACAATAGTCTGGAGATAGCCCCAAAGTCAAAAGTCTGCTGTGGTGAGGTCAAGCCAACAGGTTGGCCATGTGTTTGAAAATTGGTGGCTGATCATCCGGTCACCAAAAGACATCTGCAAGAGCACTTTTATGGTCTGTTCAATGTGAGGAGCCCCATCTTGCATCAAGATTGTTTCTAGCAAAACACCACAGTCCTTTAGTGTGGGGATGACAACACCTTCCAGCATTGATCAATAACATTTGCTGGTCACTGCCCCAGGCTGAGATCTGCTGTCTGTTGGTTCCTCAAATAAATGTGGCCCAATAATGAAGTTGCTTGTGAATCCACACCAAACCATCACCTTCATGGAATGCAATAGTTGTTCAACGACAGCATGTAAGCAATCGTAGACATGAAGGGAGGTCACATTGAGCAAATGCAGGTGGCCATATCCGATGACTCTATATTCCCCTTTTCCATGGTCCCATTAGTGTTCACAGTAAATATTACAGTTTTACAATGCATACTTGCATATTATAACTGCCTAAACATGAGAAGAAACTTTATACCAACCCTGTATTATGGTTTGCAAGGTTTTCAGCCAGCAGAGGTGTTGAAGATGTGAAGTGTGGCCAACCATCTACTAGTAACAGTGATGAAGATGTTGCACCTTCCTCATTTCACTAGCTCCAAATCTTGAAAACCATTCATAAGTCCAGGCACATGACCATGCATCTTGTTCATGTTCATTCATCTGTTGCAACATTTGTGTGGTCTGTGAAACTGTTTTCAGACAGTTTGGGATAAAGCTTGATGCAGTGCTTTATTCTAGGAATAAAGCAGGTACTTTGCACATTGTATTGCTACATTGCCATTGTTATATCTCTTACTCATGATGCGAGTCAGATGAGGGCTTCCCCAACAATCACATTCATTCATTTGTGGTATAGCAATAATTGTAACAATGTAACAATATAATTTTAAAATATATATACATTCCTGGAACTTAAACTTAATTGTAACAACTTGTAGACCTTGTACTGAATTGAATTCACTGAACTTTCAGGATAGTCATACAATGAAGGTATATTAATTTGTATACCCATACTAATGCTGGAGACCAAATTCCAACAAAATTTATTTAGCCCTTTGGGGAAGATCTTGTGTCCTCAGACAAAATTTCCTAGGCTATATTTTATACTTCAGTCATCAAAATGTTAGTTACCAAAGCAGTAATTTAACCATGAGGCCATATGACCCACACAAAGGATATCTGGCAGCTACAGTGTTAAAGATACATTTGCTGGATTTAAAAAAAAATGGAGCCAGGGAACTTCAGCCTACATTTTGGAAATGGATCTCAAACAGCTAAAACTGAATATTCCAGTTTGAAAATTTCACTGTTGAGTGCTGCAATCAGGGCTAGAGTTTTGTTATCAACATATTTCCAGATAAAATGTGAGAGTCTACCAGAAAATGTCTGCAAACTCATTGATGTTTCCAAGCTTTTAGGATAAATAAACTTGCATGACTTAGTTACCTTAAGAGCACAATTTTATTATACTGGAGATATATTTTCCTTTAGATTGCAAATCATGCACAACATTCCAGGGATTCAGAATCAAACATTCCATGAGGCCAATTAGGTTAGAATGGGTATTCTAACAGAAGTAAGCCCTGAAGAAAATAACAGCATAAATGCTCACTTTTGCACTGAGATCCATGCTGTAGAACATATCCTGCACTACAGGTGCACTTTCTACTGGGTTGTTCATTTGACCATAATGGAATACAAAGATGATCACATCCACCATTCTGCACTTGACATGGATGATCTGGAAGAAAAACAAAAACAAAAAAAACATCAACTAAGAATTTCACTCATCTTCAAGCAACTCACAAACTTGACTAAGAGTTAAAAGCATCTTAAAATTACTTCTAAGTTAACACTACTATAAGTAGGGCTGTGATTTTTAAGGATAAATATCACCAACCATATCTCACTCAATATCATGATATAACCAAATCTTAAGGGCAGAATTTTAAAATCAATGGAAAAAACCCAGGGTGCCAATAATAAAAAATCCACATGCAGTGAACCAATCATTGGTGCTTTTTGTTTGCAACTAGGCCATGATTTTGAGATATTCTCATTGCATGGTCAATCACCAAATGATAGCAAATAATTAGCACAATCCTAATAGCAGGTATAAGCACAACAGAAGGCACTTTTTCGTCATTCCTTCCCTGTTATTTCTCTTACATTTTAACAACCAAAGAAAGGAAAACTTACCTTTCAGTCGCCTTGGATGATAGACAAAGATATATGAGGTTCCTAAATCAGAAAAGGCAGCATTCCTTGTGATATTCCCAGACTTGAAGTCCCTACTCCAGAGGTAGCCATTTTCAGCTATTCCATACAACTTTCCATTCCATTCATGCAAAGGAGAATCAATTCTTGGTTTGGGCTCATCCTATTATGACAAATAACATTTTTTAGTACATTCATAAAAAAAAAGTTCATAAGTATTTTGCAATATGCTGGCAATGAATTAAAAAAAGAAAAAACACTCACAGGGAGCAAAAGGATGGTTTCATTGAAGTTTGGAGTGAAAATTTTCAGGTAAGTAACATTAGAATTTGGGGACTCAGATGATACAAGAGCATACTTGATAGTCACATTTCCATGCAAACCAATGCCAGAACCCAACATTCTCTGTCCTGAAGAACACATGTTCATTGAAGTAGTCTTCCCATCTATATTTCGTTCCAGTAGGTTGCATTGGTCAGGTTCACCATATTTGTCCTTCAGATATAAGTTCCTGAAGAAAGAGACCAGTAATTCAAAATGTTTATGAATATGCAATAATATACAACTTTCCTTTCTCATCAACTTTCAATTTAAAATATGAAAACTTTGGAGCTATTGGCACTCACCCTGATAGTGGGTTGACCCCAATCAGTTTGCCAGGTGGAAAGAAATATGTATCAAGAACAGTACAATGTTTCAGGTCATGATTGCACAGTGTGACAACAGTCCCAACGGTGCGATGAAGACTTTGGGATGTCACAAAATACCAGTTCCCACTAACCCAATCAAGCAGGAGGTCAGACACAACTGAAATGAGAATTCAATGCATTGGCTGAGCTGAGCCCAAGAGGATAATGCATCAAAGGCAAAACTTGGAAGAGAATACAGTGAGAATTACTTCCTGGTTCAACTTAAAAGATCTGATTTGATTTTATTTTTTCAAGTTCTTTTATGTTTTATTATTATTATTATTTGTTGTTTCCTCCTCTGGTGGATGGTCTTGTGGACTTGATAAGTCTGGCACAACAACTGTGAATGACATGCATTGTATGTGCATGTTTTACAATACAAAAAAATACATTATTTTCCAGGCTTAGAACTTTGAACCAGAAATAAGGTGGGTGAGGGTGAGGCACCACATGGTAGAAGTCAAGATGTACATAAATACCAATATTCTACATAACCAAGTTGATGAATTTTCCATTCAGAATAGTTTTAAATTTATTTGCAGACAAAAAGAAAGCAAGAAATAACCCCAGCTGCATAGTGGTTATTATATATTTCAACAAAAGTAACAAATTTGTTGGGTGAAATATGGAAAAAGGCTCAGTAAAATCCATCATCATTATGCAAAAAATTATACCAGTAAAAAAAAAATTATTTCTATGGGATGGTACCCAACTGCCTCAATCTCTTTTTACCTAACAAGGTGCAAAAAAATAGCAATCAAGAAGCTTTGACAGTTAAATTGAGACTAAAAATTTGCTTTAATAAGTTTTTTCAGCTTCAAGAAACATTGAACTGCCTCTGCTTATTCCATAATTCAACTGAAGGATGTGACTGGTTAAAGAGCAATAAGATATTCAAATGTTTATAGTAGGCCTCATGTCTTCCAACACATTCACTGCCACATGTGACTGCAAAAAAAAAGAAGTGCTTTATCAACTGTTGAAAATAAATTCTCAGTTGAGTTGTGAGTGAAAGTAGATATCTACATCACTTCTTCTATGTCTCCTTTATGTTTCCCAAATTTTTTGCAGCATTTGAGCTGCACCTGTTGAAGAATTTAAGATATTGAGAACTATTTCAAAGGAGGCATGAATACATTGTATGCCGTCTTTGGCAGTGAATGTGTTAAAGGGGAGACAAAAAAAGCAGAAGAATCCTTGTTCAACTCACTAGAAGCAGGAGAAAATGGGACCCTTTGAACAAAGTGTGTTGTGTCCAAACTCAGATCAGGAAAAGCTCGACAAACTAATTTTAAGTCCTCTTCAACACAGCAGAGCCAGCCTTTTTGAATATCAACATCGCATGTCACAGCACCTGTGATTTTCCACAGAGCAACCTCTAATTCCTGGAAAGTTTTGCTTGTTGTATTTGAATCTGGGAATGTCCACTGGAAAGTGAAGTTAACATTTTTTGGCCCCGCAGAAGGAACAGCACTAAGTGTCAGTAAGGAGCTCTGCTGATCCTCACCTAGAAAACATTTTCATGAATAACAGTTTAATAGACTCAATAGAAAAGGAACATAATTACAATAAAGGTCAAGCAAGAGGATGAGATGTAAGATGCTCACGGGATGGATCAATGCCCCCTATTCCATGATTGGAGCAATTATATTGGCCTGAAATGTCAACCTCACAAGACAATCCAGGGTCATCACATATGCCAACTCCACACTTCTTTGGAACTATGGTACGAATGATAAAAAATTCATCAAACCAAAATATATCATGTTTATACTAGATTGAATATCAATTCTGACCAATTGATTTATATTATCTACTACAATCTGGCCTTGCAAAGTTACCTGAAAAAATTGGCTCCAAAATAGCACTACTCTTAAGCAATGATGAAATTTCACTGTAGTAATGTTCATAATCCATGGATTATATACAGAATTACCCCCCAATGAACCTTGGTGCATATCTTATTTACAAACCAACCAAAATATTAATAATAAAAACTGCTAACAAGTACAAGGTGTCCCAGTTAGCATTTAGGGATTTTAATGATAAATAATATTTGAAGTGATAATCAGAAATGGCTTAAATTCTCAAAAAATATTAATTANACATTTTTTGGCCCCGCAGAAGGAACAGCACTAAGTGTCAGTAAGGAGCTCTGCTGATCCTCACCTAGAAAACATTTTCATGAATAACAGTTTAATAGACTCAATAGAAAAGGAACATAATTACAATAAAGGTCAAGCAAGAGGATGAGATGTAAGATGCTCACGGGATGGATCAATGCCCCCTATTCCATGATTGGAGCAATTATATTGGCCTGAAATGTCAACCTCACAAGACAATCCAGGGTCATCACATATGCCAACTCCACACTTCTTTGGAACTATGGTACGAATGATAAAAAATTCATCAAACCAAAATATATCATGTTTATACTAGATTGAATATCAATTCTGACCAATTGATTTATATTATCTACTACAATCTGGCCTTGCAAAGTTACCTGAAAAAATTGGCTCCAAAATAGCACTACTCTTAAGCAATGATGAAATTTCACTGTAGTAATGTTCATAATCCATGGATTATATACAGAATTACCCCCCAATGAACCTTGGTGCATATCTTATTTACAAACCAACCAAAATATTAATAATAAAAACTGCTAACAAGTACAAGGTGTCCCAGTTAGCATTTAGGGATTTTAATGATAAATAATATTTGAAGTGATAATCAGAAATGGCTTAAATTCTCAAAAAATATTAATTACATCGATAAATTTTCCAGAGCTAAGTTTCAGTTTGCATTTGATCAGCAATATACCAATTTTAAGGTTCATAAGTCATTCTATTTCATGGTTGTAAAACATTTTCTGGAAGAAAAAATGACTCAATGAAAAATGAAAATGAATGATTTAACTCAAGAAATATGCCTTGAGGGGTTGTATCTGAAAAGTGATTTTTTCATGAAATCAGCATCTCAACAGATACATTCATGCCAAATTTCGGCATGTCTCTCCATTATGCAGAAGCAAAAAAATTTCCTTTGAAAATGGCCCCCCCCCCCCCCCCAAAAAAAAGTGCCCTCAGGGCATTGTACCTTCAAAGGCAGATTTTTTTTCAGAAACTCAGCATCCCAATAGCTACATATGTTCTAAGTTTCAGGTTTCTACCATGTCTAGAACATGGTTAGAATGAGTCACTCGTGATCATCTACAATATACTGTACATTCGATTAAGCATGAAAATCCCACATTAACTGGGACACCCTGTACTTGGCAGGTGGTCTCTATTACTTTGGCCAGTATGTACAAGGGACGTTCAAAAAGTTCTGGGAATTTCTTTATCATTTCTGGGCAACTTCTTTATTCATCGCCATAATACTGTGACTTTTCAACATAGTCCCAAGTTTGATGAACTTCCTCCAGCATGGAATCAGTTTCCAAAGACTGTCAGAAAAAATTTTTCTGGAGTGTTTCTGATCCACCTGTTTAGTGCAGCTTTCATTGCATTTAGGGAATCAAAACACACTTCTTGCAGAGGGTTCTTCATCTTGCTGAAGAGGTGATAGTCACTGGGAAGCCAGATCTGGTGAGTAGGGCAGATGCAGGAGCAATTCCCACCTCAATTCTGCTGTGGCTGCTAGTGTGGGGCCTTGCATTGTCATGCTAAAGAAGTGGCCATGAATGCAACTTCCCAGGGCATTTTTCAATAAGAGCATGTTGGAGAGGGCTCAAAAGCAGATTAGAATTGTCTTCTGCATTCATTGTGGCACCTTTTGGTAAGTAGTAAGTCATTAATATCCCTTTGCAATCCCAGAAAACCATAATCATAACCTTTCCAAAGAGGGAACAGTTCAAGCCTTCAAAGGAGGTCCTTCTTCAGATCGGCACCACACCAAATCAGAATGATTTGGTCTTGGGATTGAAGTAGGGAAGCTATGTTTCATCTACAGTGATAGTATGGTCGAAAAACTCTCCTTGTAATCTTGGCTAAGTTGAAGCAGCTCTCAACATGTTTCTATTCGATCAACCTTTTGTTCAAGCCCCAACAGGCAAGGCACCCATCTGGCAGAAACCTTCATCTTACCAAGATGTTTGTGGAGAATCTCATGAGCCTTGCTGGTGCAGACCCCTGGGGTAGTAGCAAGTTCCTGAATGGTAACTTGTTGATCTTTCATTAGAATACTTTCTGCAGTGTGAATTTTTTCATTGGTAGTAGCTGCTTAAGGGCAACCACTGCAAGGGTCATCTTCTAAGGTACAGTGACCATCCTTGAACTGCTCCAGCCATCAGTAAATGGTACTCTTCAATTCTGTAGATTCTCCAAAGACAGCCTGCAGCCTCTGAACAATATCAGAATCACATGCACCATCTCTCCACAAAAAGAGAATAACCGCTCACTGAGCTTTTGAAAAATACAACTGAACTGAGATGAAAAACTCTGCTCAGGAGATTATTCGGGCAACAATACTGAATTCAATAATATACAAGGTAAGCCTTTATCCAAAACCTCTGATCAGAATAGGTTAAGCTCAATTTCCTTTGGTACACTGGTGGAATTCCCAGAACTTTTTGAATGTCCCTTGTATATGAGTGTGGATTATCCTGAGATTGGAAAATTCATGCATCAGAGAAACTTTCCACATCCAGGAGCACTAAATACTCCAAGAGACTTACATTGTGGAATGGATTATATGTGGATGTGGGCTACCTCACCTAATGCAAATCATACATGAGTTGCCCTCTAAGTGTGGAAATAGATTGGACTCAAGTTTTGAGTAGTCATTTCTTATATCTCTCCATTAGATCCTTCTGTTTCCTTTGTTTATTGTTATAATGCTTTTAAAACACATGTAAACTGGGAAAAGACAAAGCAAACTCACAAGACTTCACACAACTGTCTCCATGTGGTTCTTCTCCATCTGGACAAAAGCATAGATGTTCTCCCACGTGATATGGATCTGGTTTACATCCATAGCTACATGTGCTTGCCACACAGGAATTGTTATGCTTCCCTGTTCAGAGATAATGAGGTCAGGCAAACCTGAGATGCAAGGGCTCAATAAATAAATAAATACATAAAACTGATTTATGATTAAATNGATATGGATCTGGTTTACATCCATAGCTACATGTGCTTGCCACACAGGAATTGTTATGCTTCCCTGTTCAGAGATAATGAGGTCAGGCAAACCTGAGATGCAAGGGCTCAATAAATAAATAAATACATAAAACTGATTTATGATTAAATGCTCACACATACAGCAGAAAAGTCATCACTGCTGCATAGGTCATAATACATGAGGGTTACTGATATTTTACAACTTCTCAGGAATTAATTAGCTTTGATGATGCCTTTCCATTATCAAATTTTCTTCTCCCTCCATTTTTTTTTATCCACATAAGAAAAGCACAGGATGGGATCCTGTAGCATTTTGAGTTTGGCTGCATTGCATGCACACCAGAGGTGAGTTCAGGCAGTATTTTTCCATTTGATTCAATTAATACAGGGTGTCCTGATGAAGTGTTTACAAAAAGAAACAGTAATAACTATGGAACCTATGAGGGTAGCAACATGTGGTTTTTTGCAATATGTAGAGCAACTCAACAAGTTTTGTATCTGATACCTAGTTACCCTTAATACACCCAATCTGGACACCATTTGTGGCCCAACAGATATCAAGCCTGTCTTCCTCCTCACTCCAAGAGTTTCTAACATTGTCCTTATGATGATGTTCATAGCAGCAGTAATTCTGTCCTTCAACTCATCCATGGTGCTGATTTTCATTTGATACACAATGTTTTTCACATAACCCCACAGAAAAAAGTCAAGGAGGGTTAAATCTGGCAATATGGGAGGCCATGCAATGGGACCACCTCTTCTGATCCACCTTTTGGTATGATGATCATCCAGGAAGTCTTGGATCTGATGGCTGAAGTGCTGTAGGGCACCAACTTGCAGGAAAGTTGAGATTTCAGGAAATTGGGGCACTGCAAAATTTCCACATCCCTATACGAGGTGCCTGTGATTGCGGCTTCAATGAAGAAGAATGGACCTATGACTCTATCCTTCATCAGCCCATACCAAACATTAACTTTTGAGAGTCACGTTCCTCTTCACAGATAACATGTGGATTCTCAGTCCCCAACACGCAACAATTGTGGCAAAGTCATTCCTTAGTTCACAGTCCCAGTCAGTGATATGTTTTGCCAACTAAATCCTGTATGCATGTAGGTGGAGATGTTTGTGAACATCATGAATCATTGAACCTAATACCTGCAGTTCCTAGCTTGCCCTGCAGATTGAATTCTGTGGACTATATGAATACATGCTGTATGTGATAAACAGTTGCCACGGACATGCTTGCTGTACTAGGCTGTTTAACCAGTAACAAACTGCCAGTTTCCCTCAGTTGTCTATCCCATTTCATGATGGTTGTGCAGGATGGGGCTTGATGACCATACACCTTCCTAAACTCGTGTTACACCCTAATCACCCATTTTCACTCTGTCAGCTACAGAACACACTGAAAATTCTCTTGTACTAATGCCAACTCTACTAAGCTGGGGATCCACAACACTCTGCTGATAAACATGTGCACAATGCACATGATCATGTTCTCAGGTTACAAACTTGGTGAGTTGCTCAACATATTGCAAAAACCACAGGTCGCTGCCACCATGGGTTCCATAATTATTACTGTTTATTTTTGTAAACACTTCATTTGGACACACCCTATCAGTCTTGCAATCCATTCTATCTAGAGTTGTAGTGACAATGGCCAATCATCAGTTATGTCCTAAAACACATCACCTGGTTGGTGTCACTGTCAGTGCTTATTGAGTCAAAAAGGGAGGGTGGGAGGAAAAGGCAACAAATTATCATTCAATACTCTGTAGTATTATCAATATTTGTGCAACAGAAACAGAGATTTGACTTTGCATATCCATACTAATTTTTTGCATGGAGAAGTCATGTGAATTTTAACTCTTAACCTTTAGCTGCTAATTTTTGTACAGGCAGTTAAGCCCATGCAGTTTTTTTTCCTGCAGATAGTACAAAGTACTCTGAAATTCCAAATAGATAACAGTTGAATTCATTTCAAGTCTCATATTGCTCACATATACAGGGTGGGTCAAAAAAACCCAGCAGATATTTTAACACAGTTTGTGGCATTTGAAAGAGGAATGAATAAGCTTTAAAATTATGTGTTTACCTATCAAATATCTTCAGTAGTTTCAGAAGTTCAGGAGCTCATATGAACAGCACATGAAAACTGTGTTGCCACATCCTCAGAGGGAGATGGCATGTGACCTTCAGTCATGAAGGCTGCTGCCTGTCCATCAGTGTCTTGTCCTGTGGCAATGTAATTTTTGCTTGGTGTTTATATGAGCACCCGAATTTCTGAAACTTTTGAAGATATTTGAAAAGAAAATACACCATTGTAAAGATTATTCATTCCCCTTTCAAATTCTGCAAACAGCATTAATATATATGCTGCAAGTGCAGTATAGTGTACCATAGAAAATCCTCATTGAATCATCATATCCAATTCAAATAGATTATCTAAGTCTGAACTCATCTCTGATTCCCAGAGTCATTAGAGACCTCATTGAAAGCCTTCTGCACTAAACTCCAAGTTAATTCTCAAAAACAGGTTTGACGATGAAACATGCAGATTTGAAAAAGGGTACTGAACTCACCACAGAAAGCATTTTCATTGAAAAATGTTTTGCACTGCAGCTTTCCTTCACAGAGAGTTGAGACTGGGAGACATTTGGAGGGTGATTCATTACACAAGTAGAAATTGCGTGGGCAAGGTTTCCCTACAACCAGACCTGCAAAAATAAAATGGCAATAAGAAGTAGCTTCCCTTTCCATTCATAGAGGTCTCCATTTTAGAGGCCAAATATATTAGTTAAAAGTTATTCTTTATTTTCTTGTCAGACCCTATATATGCAAAACAATTTTCCATACCCCCAAAAAGACTTGCATAGGCCTATATTACCCATTCAACTTACATATGGATGGATCCTCATCAGACATATCAAGAGTGTGGTTTTGACCTAACCCACAGTTGATAACTCCATCGCACAACAATTCCACTAGTATGCACTTTCTAGACTGAGGGCAGAAGAACTGCTCATAGGGGCATTGAAGGATCGAGGCTGCAACAAAAAGGAATGGTCATTGTAGAAAATGAGAAACAGTTCCCCAAAGTCAAGCTATTGTCCTGAATAATTTTTCTGGCAGACAACTCTGCAGCATCTCATGTCTCAGATCAATATTTTCAAATTTCAGGATGCCTTAGCCATAAAGGATGGGAGGATAAGACTGCCCAAACAGTATGCCATAAAAATTAAATAGCTTGAAAACAGAATGCCTCATTCTCATGGATCCAGTGAGCTGCATTTTGGCTTAAGTTAAATGAAAGTGTGGAGAAAGTCATAATAGCAATGAGTCAACTGATGCAAACATTATCAAGAAGGCTGGGTAAAAAAAAGGAGGTAATTCCAGTTATCTCCTTTTACCAGAGATGCTACAGAACAGTAATGTAGGGGCTATATATGTATAAAAATGAATTGACTGTATTTAGCAAAGAAGAATACAAAAGAGCCACTGCACTACATATTTTATGAGGCCAATTTGGCCCACAACAGCATCATGGACGTCCCAACAGCTACTGTAAGAAAACTCATTAAAAAAACTGCAGGCAGCTGCATGTCCCATTGAGGTGTTGATGTGTCCTTATTCTTACCCCTATCTCTAGCTTCTGGGACCAGCAAAGGCTTGTGTTTTCTCATAGAGGCCCATATGCTAAGAAGTTTGTCCACACCTGATGTAGAGGGTGATATGTTATCCTGACAATAGCTCTTCCATGGATGATCTGATCAAATATGGCAAAATCCAATGTGCCTATGACAAATGTATCCCCTGTTAACCCTTCAATGGTGTGTTTTGAGATACAAGGTTACCTTATACTGGTAGATTTTTTTTTAAGATTTGCAAACTTTTAATTTATAGAAATCATTTGTTTTTTATAATATACAGTAGCTCTCACTCAGTTTGTTTCTGGAAATTTATAAATTGTTTACACTTTCAAATGGGTCATATTCAAGGAATCATAACAACACAAGATTCAAACATTGACATGAATTGTGCATCAGATAGAACACACTGAAGTTCCATCAATAAGGGAGCTTGAACAAGAGGGAAGTCAGAAAATGTATAATTAGAGGATATTTGGAACAAATGAAATGAAACTTTGCATCAAGTAACACTTCTAGACATACCTATCACTAAAGATTTTACTTCAACCATATTGGTTTTTCCATTGTTCACCTTGAATTCAAACATTTTTCAGGGCACCCTGTATATACCGAAGCACTCCTTTCTAGCTGGTAGCTTCCTAACAACATGTAATTCAACTAAGGTGACTAGCTAAACTCTTAGTCTGCCTAAAAATAAAGCAATAAACTCTTTATGACACAACTAACTAACCTAATGTTAATGTCTGTTTTGTGAACAGTCATCAGAGAAGCAGACAGGGGAATTCCTACACTGATGTGCAGAGCAGGAGACACTTTTAACGGTGACAATTCATACACTCTGAATTAATGCCATGAGAACCTAACAAACTTTTATCTTTCGTAAAGCCTACCTGAATGACGTCTCACATCTTGCAAGGAGGAATGAGGAGGCTCTTCAAGGGAGCCTCTGTGCGAATGGATGATAAAGCAAACCATGGAAAACGTGAACAATGAGGGCCCCCACATGGTCGGTTGAATACCTTGACTTTCTCCTGTCACTAAAACCAACACGAATAAAGGGGAGAGCAGCTGGGTTTTGGCTGCAGATTGAGCACACTTGGTGCATTCATCGTAGGCCGATGCAGGTTGCCCTGCCTTGTCTGCACACTGCTCTACAAAAAAAAATAATAATAAATGCTTACTTGTATCAAATAATTGTTTGCATGACAAACACCGCTACCTCAGCATCAGTCGCGTCAAGTCAACAGCAAAGACTAAACCACCCTACGCCGTGAAGTTATTCAGAAAACCACATGGGCCACACCAGTGCGCATCCATATGGGTAGGGTATAGCCTCAGTGTTGCACAATTTAATTTTTGTTCTGTGTGTGTGTGTGTGTGTGTGTGGGGGGGGGGGGGGGGGGGGGGGGGGGGTTAAGAAGTGTTACTTGATGCAAAGTTTCATTTCATTTGTTCCAAATATCCTCTAATTATACATTTTCTGACTTCCCTCTTGTTCAAGCTCCCTTATTGATGGAATTTCAGTGGTTCTTGCCGTAAAGAGCCATAAAGTAAATCATGCCCTCCTGTCAAACCAGGCGATCAGTGGCTAGCCATTGATATTTTCTAGATGGGGCAACTCAGCCCCAAAACCATTTGTCATTCAACGATCACTTAATCGCATAAAATAATTCCTGCCAAGGACATAGAGGACGGTTAGAACATTCTAGTCCTTCTTTAGTCTGCACAGCAACGATGGGGCAAACAGTATTAAAGTATTTTTTTTTTACTGAATAACTTTTACTGCAACCAGTTCTCGGAGAACTTCATGCCCGCCAAGCTTCAGTCTCATACTTTTGCTCTTTTCGCTGATACAAAAATATATTTGGAAAAGCCTATTCACCCAAAAGCGATGCCCTGAGGGAATGCACCACAATAGCTGAATTTTTCCGGAACTCATCACCTCACTTATGCATACGCCAAGTTCAACTTTCCCAATTCGCGTGCTCCCCCAACTATATTATTGAGGGGGCAACGCCCCACCAAGAATGGCCAAATTTCAACGAAAGCATGACACATGAAAAATTGGAAACAAAATGCTGCTTCACGAAAGAAATGAAAGATATGATTTTCCTTTCTGTTCAGAGCTCCAACTGGGGGAGATCCCTGTCACGCCGTAAGGGTATGGGGTGGAAGGACCATGCCAAGCAAACCCCCCCCCCCCCCCGGATCGTCACTCTGCTACCATAATAATGCTGAACTACCCTAACGGATCCTGGAATAATTCCGTCAATGTTATTTCAGCGGCATTACGAACTTACCCCCAATATTTCTTAAAGTCGGCGCATATGCCCCCAGGGCATGTACCTCCAAAGTCTGATTTTTTTTTCTGAACTCGGCATCCCAATAGTTACTTGTATACCAAGTTTCAGATTTCTAACTTCAATAGAAAATTTTTAGAATTAGTGTCAGTCATTCAGTCCCGGTCGTCTATGTATAGGGTGATTTTAAAAAATAAAAAGCGCTCTACCATTTTCTATGGGCGAAACAATTTCTTTACCCCTCCGTTAGTCTTCCGGGGTAGAATGAGCCTCACTCGGAATTGAAAACGACTTCACTGATAAGTGGGAGGACTAACAGGGTTAATGCAGCCAAAAAAATTACTATGGATACGCGATCGATATTGGATAGTAACAAGGTGTTGAAATATATGTCAGCATTTTTTCAGCACCCATGCCTAAGTTGTGCAATGCCCATTTAGAGATGAATTAAAGGTGGTTAGAGGTGGATCATTCCACCTTGGATGAAGTGCTTAACCATCTCAGAATTCAATGAAATTTGGCAAACGGTCGGAATATTTTGAGAATACCCTGCAGACAAAAACATATGTCTGTGCTTTGAACGAAGACCAAGAAAAGTGAGTTTTAATTTGATTGGGTTTGGGGTTGGGGGTGGGGGCATAAAATGGCCCCCAACCCCCAGTCTCATGTATACCTAAAACATGAGTACACTTTAATTTTACCTCATTAGGGTTTTGAAATACTGCCCTGGAAGTGTTACAGATGGGACTAATTTTTCGGTTACACCTACTTCCAATCAGCATCCAGATTAAGATATGAATCAATGGTCATTGTTCAGGCTATTTTTATTGACAGGGACAAACATTCTTTGAAATAGAATTAGGAAGAGAAATGGAAACAAGCAGGGCGATTTGACAGTGATGCGTAAGTATCCCGACAGCAAAAAAAAATGTTATGGATGGGGCATCTTATTTTCAGGCTCATGGTCTTGGTCACCACACCATTCGAAGTTTTATTTTTTTATTTTTGAATTGGAATTTTTAATATATAAAGATTTAAAAAAATTAAATTTAGATAACATTTTAATACTATTGGCTTCTGTCACAAATCTAATATCTAATATACCTGCATATAGATAAACTGATGGACTGACTGACTTACTGAGTGACTGACGCTAATTTTAACCATATTCTAGATAAGGCCTAAAGCTGAAACTTGGCAAATAAGTACCAATTGGGATGCTGAGTTCTGAAAAATTCTGACTGGAGGTACATGCCCTGGAGGCACATTTTTTTTTGGAAGACGTTTTCCAATATTTTTTTTTGCTACCGTCAAACGGAGAGACATATAAAGATAAATATTGTCATGAACATGCCTATCATGATACTGAGTCCAGGAAAAATGTTACTTTTCAGATAAATCCCCTGGGGGCATTTTTTTTTCCTGTCCCAGCGATTCGGGCTGAAATAGAAAGGTGCAAAGGTCCAACTTGGGACACATAACTGATGCAATGTTGAGTTCAAGAGAAATTCTACTTTTTGTTGCACCCCTCAGGGCACAATTTTGGGTGTGTCATGTTTTCCAAATAAATTTTTTGCTCCAGAGAGAAGGGTTAACATATAAAGCTGGAACTTGGTTAGCAAGTAGTGTTTCGTGTACTGATTTCAGAATTTAAAATATATATATATATTACTCTTAATATAATTCCCCTCAGGGAACATTTTTTGCCAGAGACACGTTTTCCAGAATGTGTTTTGCTCCAAAAAAAAAGGAACCATCCTTGACTGGCATCAAAAATAGGATTTCAAAATGAGACATTGATGTCCCTGTTTTTATTAAATTACTCTCCAAATCTGTGTATTTGTGTGGTCTCAGTGGTTATATCGATGATGAAGCCATTTTGGCGCAGAATTGTGATGCAAGATTTACCTCGATTGTTAATTGTCATATATGTTTATGTGTACCCTAGTAACCACACGAAGGGATGATACTCAAGATTTAAAGTTATCCTGCATTCACATGATACTTTTGTCCCGCACATGACTAGTTGCAGGTAGGACAAATATTACAAATGCTTAAAATTGGATTACTTATTATATATTATATTATCATATACATGTTGCATATCTTTAAAAAGATTTTTTTTTATAGCTTGCATTTGATCCCTTACTGGAGGTTGTTTAAGACTCATGTAAAGAGTTACAAATTTTGTGGTATTCATCATTTCTGCCATTTTGTCAAAATGTTTGACATGTATCTTTGGAACGGTTTGGACTAAGAGACTAAAATTATGGATTATTATTATTATCCACAGTATCAAACATATTACATTTTCAAAATAAAATTATTGCCAGCCTTAAATTTAATTATGAAAGACTTAACAGGAAACGTTACAGGTGGGACAATTTTGACTTGAAATGTTGCCTTTCGTATGTACGAGCTTGTGCAAATGTGTCACCCTGTCTTCTATCATGGGGCAACAATGCGCATCAGCACGTGCAACTGTAGTCCTGTACCTAACAGGTAAGTATGCAAAACACGTGTTACGGGTGGGACATTTATGGGTAAGAGCAAAAAAACAAATAATTTCCAAAATTATTGCAGAACTATGATGGTTCCAATTATATGCAATTCCTGTAGGGATGATGACGTCTTCTGGTGACAAAGATCAGCTCACTATTTACAATTCGCCTATTGATGACACCAGGGGTGGGAAAAGTTCTGTAACCTGGTAACCAGGTTACCGGGAAGGGTAGCGACCGATCGGGAAGGCAAGGGAAGGATAATAAATAAATAAATAACTGAGAGAATGAAAGCGAGGAGGGAAAGAATACTGTAAAATACAGTAGAACGCCGATTATCCGAACTGCCCCCGTCTTTTTTATTACTGTATATTGTATTCTATGCACTAACTTCTTTAACGCAACCTTTCTGTGGCAGTGTTCGGTTATCCGAAAAAAATAGGTTATCCGAACCACCCCCGGTCCCAATTAGTTCGGATAATCGGCGTTCGACTGTAATGCTAAAAGAAAGAAAGGGAAGACGAGAGATAATCAATCGGGGTGTTTGGGATGCGAGATGGTTATGGATTGAAACAAGGTAAATGATGACTGCGAAAAGATAGCAGAACCGGGAAGACATCTCCAAGCGACTGACGTAGGTAAGTTCAGGGACGAGCACATGGATTTTTTCTCCTAGGCAAAAAGATCTCGGTATTGCTCATTCCCTCGATCCTGGGGTTGTAGGTTCTTGCCCCAACGAGGAAGACGGGGGAAAAGTAAGACACCTCTAAAATTTGCCTGATCGTAACGAAGAGGCGGCCTTGTCATCGGCATAAAAAAGGGATTATGATTATGATTTTGAATTTCACGGGGTGGGGGGGGGGGAGATGCTCATCACGAATTAGAATTAGGTGGCGTCTTGCGCCTCGGAAACTTCTTCCTTTGCTCTTTTATCGATCGGTCGGCAGTCGGCCTCGGATTAAAGGTTACCTGATTTTCCGCCGACAGATTAATTGATCCTTCGCGTCTCATTTCAAGTGACGTTATTTGACCCCAAAGTTGGGGAAATACATTGATCTCCATTCCCCATCGGAACGCCGTCCAATCCGTAGCGTTCGCATTTGCTACATATCGAATTTTCCTGACTCAGATGAACGACTCTCTCCCTTAACACGACTATTGCGACTATTAATGTCTAATCCAAGGAAAACAACACGAGATGAGAGGAAGTTTCTGTCCCGTCCATCTCTGGCCTGATTTCCAACTCTGGGTGATCTCTAGCTCTCTCGTACTCTTCAAGTATTAGTCCATAACGCTGTAATGCAGTGGTCCGCAACTGAATTCCCCGGAGGGTGGAGGGATGGTTAAATGCTGTATGGTTAAATGGTTGAACGGCCAACACCCATCAAGCGTCATTAAAATGAAAATATTAATGGACGTCTAAAGTCAAATATGTAGTTGAATATCTGCTGTCAGACCGTAATGTGCGATATCATAGCATCAATAGCAACAATCAAATCAATCAACATTAATCATCGCAATAGTCATGGTATTAGGGAAACAGAGCGACACCCATCCGAGTCAGAAAAATTCGATACGTAGCAAACGCGAACGCCACGGTCTAATCTCATCCCGCACTTCACGTACGTGGTTCCTGTGCGAGACCTGGTGCGTAGCACTCTATGTATCTTGTGCGTAGCAGTTCTTGTGTTCTCCCGACTCGTGTGCATTTCGTCACTGAGAGAATATCTACTGGTGCCTAGCGACGAGGTGCCCTAATTGAACCCTCGACCCAAATCAGCAAGCATAACACGTTGAAGTTACGTGCCGTTTCAGAGGTCGTTCGCCGACTGAATCGACAGAATTCAAGAATGAATTCAATAAAATAAATATTCCAGTACAGAAACGAAAATATTGATCGAAGTGCTCCTCCGCGGAAAAACCTTTAAAGACCCTTTCGAATGACTTTTCTTCAATTTTAATAAATGCAAAGGACTTCTCAGGGGACTATGCCCCTCAAGGGGCATCCTGACTAGAGTAGGAAAGTTCATGTACTTTTTTTTTGTCCTTAGAACGCTTGCACCTAAAATCGACATCTTGCTATTTTATGAAGATGGCAAGGCTACATGACATTCCATCGATTTCACAGGCTGGCAAACCTTGCCAGAGCGGAAGTAAATAAAGATGGCCGAGGGCCCTGTGAGAAAGCAGCGGATTGTGATAAAATTCCTGGTGGCTGAGGGTGAGAAGGCCGCATCCAATGCACAAACGGCTGCGAAATTTTTAAAAGGACTGATTTAATGCTTCAATCGATCGACTGAAACGCGGGTGTCACCCAGGACTCTCGTGTTCGTCCGGCTTTAGATCGTTCCACCCACTTGAAAATCGCTCTTTTCTTCAAGCATTGGACCCCATGAACATTTCGCAGCCGTTGGTGCATGGATGCGGCCTTCTCATGTGCTTTCATCATTTAGAGTTCAAATTCCGTTTCCACTATTTCATAACATTTTTCTTCATTTTAATTTTCTTTGTTCGCGTCGTTTCGCGTTTTTGTTGAGTATATCTCTTCTGATGATTTGATAACACCTTCGGATTCGGATTCGCATTCGGAGACATTTAAAAGATATGAGAACTTCGAACCCCCCCCTCCCCCCAAACTTTAGGGCTGGTTGCGCCACTGATGTGTTATTCTCTTATTCAGAGAACGATTCTATTCAAACAAATTAAATACCTCCAGACATAGATAATGTGTTTATGCTATGTTGAAAATGGAATATAATATACTCATACATAGGGTTGGGTATGCTATATCCATATATCTCGTACAAACTCGTAGCTCAGATATGCTCCTATCTCGGACCCTATATGGGCTTTATCCCTGATATTTGTTTTTTAAGCAATTAAGAATGATTTTTATGGCCCTCTATAGTCATATTTAGAATTAATGCATATCTTTATGAAGGCTTCTACAAGCACTCATGGGTATAGATTTCAAAAGCGCAATTGCCCAGATTCATTCTGTTATTTGCTTACATGCATACGTTTTCGATACCGCTTTTTCCTACTTATGGGGTCGCGATTCGAACATGCCCAGGAGCATCCTCCAATGATCTCGATCCTGGGCAATAGACTCAAGCTCAGCTGATAGAATGCCGAGCCTCTCCTGACAAAGCCGAGCGACGTAATCTACTCCACCTTGTATGAGGTCTACCGACAGGTCTGTTGCCAGTCATCTTGGCCTGGAAGACTCCTCTTGGGGGTCTCTCAGGGGGCATGCGGCAGACGCGTCCAAACCACCTGACCTGGGACCTCTCGATCCCGAGAAGCAGCTGCTCGACGTGAAGGCTCTCGTGGATGGCAGAGTTCCACATCCGATCACGACGCGTTACGCCAGCCACTCGACGCAAGAACCTCATTTCGACAGCTTGTAACCGCGATATGGTTCTTTCGGTCATTACCCAAAGTTCATGACCATAGGTGAGGGTGGGGAGATAAACACTCTTAACCCTTTCAGACCTGAATTTTGGCCGTTATTGGAATTATATCTTTTTTTTTGCATTTTTGAGCTCTTTTGTGATTTTAATTGAAATTTTCGTGCTTTTTATTTAGTTTTCATATTTTGTACAAATTTACATACCATATATTATATATTAAAGATTTAATTAAATAACTGAAGATTAAATTAGTAAAGGGTAAGAGAAGGCCTCTAATGGAACTGAGCCATGCATAATTACGCCCATTTTAGCGTAATATATAGCGCAAAGTCACGAGAATTTTAAGAAGTTGCCATAGACACAATGTAAATGCAGTGTCCATTGGAATGGACGCCAGGTCTGAAAGGGTTAACACGTTGGCGACAATGCGTCCTGATGCCAGGATGCAGATTTTTTTTCAATGAATACCCTCTGGAACTGTTGAGAACGTTCCAGAAGATTATGTTTTCGTAATTACTGATAAAAATTCCAAAAAATTCAACATTTTAAAAAAACTCGGCAAAAAAAATGTTTTCTGGGACCATGCGTCCTGATGGCAGGACGCATTTTTTGACAAAAAAAATGCGCGTGGTCCCANGCATTTTTTGACAAAAAAAAATGCGCGTGGTCCCACGCGGCGGACAAGCAAAAATAGGCTGGTCGTCAACGTGTTAAAAAACGAGTTTGACTTCCCTAGAAACTTCCGATCTGGCAACCACGGTTCACCAAAGTTCTCGCAAAACTGCACAAGCCCTGGAGATGCGGTTGTTGATCTCGTTTCCATGTCGCCTGTCACTCGAGAACTTCACCGGTTCCAGTGGGGCATCACTGACATGCAGGGTGCACTGTACAGGACTTCTCGAGAGGACCATGACCTGTGTTTTGGAGACGCTCAGTTTTATTCCGACCGCAGTGCATTCGGAATCGAACCGATCGAGTACGCTCTGGAGCTCCTGTCGAGAACGGGTCAAAAGGACGGCATCGTCGGCAAAAAGAAGTCTTCTTACCGTGACGCCACCGATGTTAACCTCCTCCAAGCCGAGGCTGCGCCTACAGATTCTGTACATGTGCACGAGGAACAGGAAAGAAGAGTACACAATCCTGCCGGAGTCCAGCGCGTACTAGAAAACAATCCGAACTCCTCCCGCTCACTCGAACGCAGCTCCTGCATTCACTACATAGGGACTGAACGACCCGCAATAGCTGACCCTTGATCTCATACTCGCAGCACTCCCCACAGCTTCCCTCGGGGCACACGATCGTACGCTTTTTCGAGATCTACAAATCCCATGTAAACATCTTTGGCGTACTCCCAATGTCTCACGAGGATCTGGTGGAGGGTGAACAGCTGGTTCGTGGTGCTGCGCCCTTCACGAAAGCCGCACTGCTCCTCTTGGATGGCTTCACCCACAACTGCCCGAGCTCTCTTTTCCAGCACCTTGGACTTTACCAGGTATGCTGAGGAGAGTGATCCCACGGTAGTTCGTGCACTCCCTCGAGTCCCCCTACTTAAAAAGAGGAACCACCACACCAGTTTGCCAATCCCTAGGAGCTGTCCCCTATTCCCAAGCAGCCTGACACACCCGAGCACCCATTGCTTTCAGAGTCTCTGCCCGGATTTAATCCACCCCAGGAGACTTCGGTGAGCAGATTCCAGAGAGCGTGAACCCCTAAGCCGACGGCATCTTCCAACACGGGGTAGGCTACGCTCCGTACAAAGAATTCGAAAGCGGACGCAACTTGGACAAGAACTTTGAAAAGGACGTGCACCCGCTACGACAGGATTTTAACTCCAGTTTCAGGCAGAAGTTCCACGCGTTCGCTCTCGGAAGCATCGTCGGAGTGAAGGGTAATAAGGACTCAGATTGGGTGCAAAATACAAGTATTGAGACCGTCACGAGAATAGGCGACAGAGGGCATGTCTGTGAAGGACTGGATTGAGCAGACTACGACCGAAGGTCGATCGCGAATACTATTTCCACGCCAAGGTTAGAATCTTAATAAAAAGAAGGGGGAAAAAAGCAAAGTATGAGCGTTGACGTATATTCCAAGTCTTTATTGTGGACATCTTCGATTGAATTTGAAAACCGATTCGTTGAAACTGGTCTGTCCAGCATTCACTCTCACTTCGTTTAAAGGTCGGCTGATGAGACTGCAAAAAACCGTGATAGCATTTGACAAATTGGCAGCTGCTTCAATTTCGATTTCAGGAGAGCCTCAGAAAGTATATTCGTCCAAGTCACAAGAATTGGGTATTTCCCGTACGTCATTGTGAAGAATCGAGTTGCATCTGTACCCGTACAGAATGCACATTGTGCACCGAGTGCGCGCCGAACCAGCAAATCAAATGACTTTAGCCTCATCATTGGTTAGCAATCCCAATCTGAAAATTCAACCCGCCTTTCCCTATTTTATTTGTTGAGTGCTTGCACAACGGGACGGTGGGAGGGACGATATGCCACGACCAGCCTGTGTGACCAGCTAGTAGCGGGCAAGAGGTGCCTCATTAACATCTGTTCTTCAAGGGTTCGGCACACGTTTTTCGCCTGGTTTTATGAAGCGTAGTAACCAGATCCACACAAGTAGACTCTATGAAGCAAAAGCTTGGCTTCATTTGTGTGAAAACGCGCCTAACTAGTACGATGTGTCTTTTGGCCATGCCCCCCAAACAGGTTTCTCTTCTGTCAGAAAGAAATGCTCCTTCCTATTCTCCCACCTCCAGCCTCATTCCGCATTATCTATGCTTCGTCAGAAACATCTGTTTGGTCATGCCGTCTTAAATCCTATGCAAACTTTTCGGAATTTTTATATTTGGTGCATATCACGTTGGAGCATATCACACTGATGTTTCATTTTCCTTGAGAGATGGTATTTGATACGCGCAAATGGGATATTGAGTAAGATTAATAATTAATTTGAAAAATAATGACCTCTCATTTTGTAGACACACTCAGATCGAAGTGATAAGAGGATGAAGTCCTCACCATGCCAAACCTGTCATGGAAAGGGACAGAGCCACGATGAGGAGTGGTAAAACTGGTCTACAAATTTCTAAAACGCCTGAAATTATGTTCTCTTCCTCTTCTTGATCACGCCCCGGCCGCGATAATAAATTTAGATAGTCTCCCGATTTTTACCTTCCACTCAGTACCACAGTAATGAAGGCTCTTGCTCCTTACTTTTTTCTTCTGGGTAAGGAACAGCACCATTCATTGTCATGAAATGTGCATGCAGCGTTGGAAGGAAAGGAATTTATTTCTTCCCTCTCATTTTAGAGATCGTTTATCATGTGGATTTTTGACGGGCCAGAACCAATTTTTTTCTCATTTCCGGTCGACGGGTTTTTCAAGGCATCCCTTTTAGTACTTAAGGCTCTTCGTCCACAACATAACATATTGGGGACTCGACCTTCCACTTTTCTCTATGGAATGCGATTTTTTTTTTTTAGATATCACCGATGTTACTGGTGACCAATACATTACCACTTGAAACGCATCTACGTAAGAAGAACATCAGGAAATATGAATGTTCCAGGTCAAGGGAAGTCTTGTGAAGCGAACGGCAAATATAGAAGAAATATACAGGGTGAGCCAGAAGTAATTACTCACACTACACCCGCTGTAGCTTTTGAATGGTTCCATGTAACTTCATTAAAGAAAGCGTGTTAGCTAGCCATATATATCTGTGACACAAGCAACATAGCGTGGGGGGGACTGCTATGTCTTGAGAAAAGAGTTTGTATGTCAGATTATTTTCCATAAATGACAAAGTTACGAAGAATGCTATAGAGATTTCGGGAATGAGAGCTTACGCGAAGGCCATCATGCTTCAAAAGGAAACGTTTCACAAAACAGGAATTATGTTGAACAGCAAATGCCCAAGTAGATCTAAAACAGAACTCATCCAAGATCATTTTGATGCTGCTTTTCGGTCATTTTTACGTGCAAGTTGGCTACCTAACTCAGGTTGCTTGACGAAGATACATGAAACCGTTACGAAGTTATAGCGTTTTAAAGTGAGTCATCACTTCTGGCTCAACCTGCACGAAGACCAAAAGCATACTGTAGTGTTCTAGGGCGAGGTTCACATTGGGTGGAGAAGTGAAAAAATGTATTGTACGTTGCTTTAAAAAAAATTATATCAGAAATGTCCATTACGAGGGCTCAACAGGAAATCGGCAGATGATACAGTCCCTTCATGGTACAGTACATCAAGGTTCTCAAGCTATGGATGGGCCAAAAAAGGCATTGGGGAAGGATGGGTACGATATGGGCAGAGATCTGCCCCTAGGCTACGGCCATTCTGGGCGACCAGCGGACGAGAGATGGTCTCGCCTCGTTAGCAACGCCTGCTCTTCGAGGGCTAGGGACAGGTGTACCACCTGGTTTTACGAAGTGTTACCAGACCCATATGATGAGGTTCTATGACTCAAAGGTTTGGCTATGATTTGCATGAAAACAAGCTCAATTTAGAAATGTGTCACTTGGTGCATTTGCTTGTATTCGAAATATCTCTGGCTTGACTTTGTGCTTTTGCGATTGATTTTGCCGTTCTCGAGATACCTACATTGAGCATTGTTTATTACTTAATGAAATAAGTACTGGGTACATTGGAAGAAGATCAAATAGTAGAATTCATTGATGTACTATTTATAGGGTTGTTCCTCGCAAGAGAGCATAGAAGCAAGCACAGGAGTGTATGGCGCTGTGCAAGGGCAATGTTGGGCGGTAATGAAGTAAAAGTACAGTACAGTAACTAAATACATTTCATGGTTATTTCAGTGGTAACGAGTTACCTTGCAGGGATTAGCAATGAAAACAGTAACTAGTTCCTTTTCCAAGGAAAATGTCAGTGGCGTTACTGTAACACAATACTTTCTTGATAGACTCGACTTCAGATGAAAGCAGCAAGCGATGTATTCATCCTTGCAATCACTGAAATCATCTAAGAAGCTGAAAACGCAGTTCAAGTGCGGTACACCTCAACCAACCGGTGCCGCTGTGGAGAGGTTATTTGGGGTAAGCAGGGACATTTTCACCTACAACAGAGAATTTCTAATGTCAGCTTTGAGAGCAGTGCCTTTAAGAGCGAACTAAACACATGCGAGTGTATCACATGTTCCTAACTCCAGGAAAGCCAAAGATAACAAATTTTTTGCACCCTCGGATGAAAACACATGGCTCTATTTTTAGGGAGTACTCTGATGGACACGAGACGTTTACGGCGAGGATTCCTCACGCTGAGCGTTTTTCATATTTCTAAACCAAGATGTGTAAACCCTCCCAGAGAAGCAATGCTGAGTGCAGGTCTAGAAAAATATCCAATGTCTCCCTTTTCCAGCACCGGGAAAAGGTTCACCACTGGAAATAGGATGAACTTGTTACAACGAACTCCCCTGATAGCTAAGTAATTTTCATGGTCCTCTGTCCCTTCATATGCTGCCCTTCAAACGTCTTGCAACACTTTTTCCTTATCAAAATTCTCAGCACCTATAGTGCAAACACAGTGAACATTTATATATCCTCGTGCAGCTTTGTCTCTTTTGCAAAAGCGCCCACTCTTGCCATGACTTGTACCATCGCTTCTCTGAAATTCGCCAGAGAGTCCGCCTGGTTAGGTTTTTCAGCGTGGAACAATTAAAATCCGTCCTCATACCGATTGTTGGCAAGCCTACTTTTCTTCTTGCATCCATGCGAGATGCACCCTTAGGAAAAGGACTCCTGTTGTCCTCCAAAACTCTTGCCACTTTTTTCATTATACAAAATATCGGTACCTATGGCATCAAGAGAGAAAAAAAGTAATCGGATAACTTATTCTCTTAGCTGCGCAAAGCATCCACAAACATCAGGTTTGTGCTACCATTTCCCTTAAATTTGCCTCGAAAGCAATCTGGTTCGGAATTTCGACAAGGAATAATGGCAGAAACATCACTCCATCCCCATTCCTATTGCTTGCAAGCCTGAATTACTCTATCTAACCCATGCCATCTCCAAAGTGGCCCAAAAGCAATTCTCGAACCATACGTGCTTCAATCTACAATGGCCACCTCTTTTGGGTGAGTGAATAGGAATTTATTGGTGGGTAAAACGTGTCATACAAAATTAATCTAAACAGAACTGTATTTCAACCGAACAAATAATATGTAAATAAACAGCGTAGAAGACGTCAGGTGGGTAAAATTCAACATCTGAGAATGACCAGTGACAGGTAGCATGGCCCTTATGAAGGTACAACGAGAAATGCCTACTCTTTGGTGAAACAAAAATCAACTGAGTAAAATACAGTTTAAAATGACAAACTAAGAGGTTATTATGTGTGTCTCATGTAAAAGGTCACATGCCTTGACACAGCATGTAGGTAAACTTCTCGTGTTTACATGAAGTGTACCTACTTACCATGTCCATACAGGAGTTGCTGTCTGTCTATGTTCAGAAGCCATAGCGAATGGATTTGGCGCTATTGTTTGAAAAATGTCTCTATCCATTGCAGGGGTAGTAGTACTTACCCTGTTTGCAGATAACAATCGATGGTCCTACTCACAACTGAGACATTGATGACACGAAACGGCTTGAAATGACCAGCTAGCATAGAAATGATGGGAAACAATTCTCCGATGTTCTGACTGAGACCATGTTTTCTCATACGGTATTGGAAGCAGTCCCAACTGCAATACACTGAGATTTGTGTTTCTAGTGTGGGCCAGTAAAAGTCAGTCGTCTTTTCTTAAACTGCGATACACAAAGGCTGACACATTCATGAAGTGCCACCCACTAAGAGAGTTTAGGCACCCATCCAACATTTTGAGCCAGTTTGGATCATGTCATCTTTCAGCTCTTGAAAATGAAGCATATATTCATGAAGGGTAACGTTTTCCCCTCACTTTAGCAATGTTCCAACAGGACTGAGCACACTCAACTGGCAATCTTAGTAATGATATTGGTTTTAAATGAATTCTTCTGATCATGATAGATAACCTTCCATTTTTAAAACTGAGGGTCGCCAGTTTATTTTATTTTAATGTACCCTATTGATATCATGCAAGACTCATGTTCTTTCACACACGACATTCCAGGTGAATGAGAAGTCTGGTAATGAGTCTACATGAAAGCATACAAATCAACCTAAAATGCAACCAGAACACAAGGCAATCACAATGACAACAGATGAGATATCATAAACCAATTTCTTCACTAAGAATGCTTGCCACCAGCTCAGTCATGTTGGACATGCACCAATGTGAGCCTGGTGTGGGGCAATAGAGCAAAGTTTGGTTGTTCCCTGTATTTTTCAATACTTAGACTCTGAAAAGCTGCTCCATTAGAAATACAGGGTGACTTCTTTTAAACTGGACAGAATCTTCCTTATTCATCAGAGGAGTTGTGTAGAAAAACATGGGCATATGCTATATCATATGAAGAAAATTTAAAAAAAACTGGGACACATTTAAAAAAATAATGTAGTGTATAACCAAAGAATGTTCAACTGAATAAGGTAGTTCCCAATTTATTATGCACAC
The DNA here is from genome assembly GCA_905338385.1 of Darwinula stevensoni. Classification (NCBI taxonomy): domain Eukaryota; kingdom Metazoa; phylum Arthropoda; class Ostracoda; order Podocopida; family Darwinulidae; genus Darwinula; species Darwinula stevensoni. Next base: position 58,670 of record CAJPEV010000090.1, read on the forward strand.
ATGTTAATTTTCCAGGCATGCTTTCCAACAGTAAAAACCATACACGAGCAGGAAGCAAATGAAGGAGGAAAAAATAACATTAAAAAATATCACGTGAGACAAGTAAATACGATGGATTGGAAATTTCCAAGTTAAACTAACTGGAGTTTTCTTACTGATTAAATAATCTATCAGCAAACACTCAATTCTAGAAAAAATAGCCATTTTCCCATTTTCATGCATTTCAAAACAAATCACTTTTGTTACTGAAAAAAGACTTGAACACGAGAACAAAAAAAGTTAAAAAACTAGTTATGGAATCTCTGCTTATCGATTCAATCTGTACAAATGGTAAGACAATGTACAAGGGAAAGGAGGAGGGACATATGCATGCAACTAGAATGGAATGCCAATTATTCAGGTGTTGCTATGGCATCATCACTCAAGGTGAACACTGTACTGATCACGTGGGTCCAAAGGGAGTGGAAAATGAATGACCATCAGATCCCAGTAGTGCTTGCAACAGAGAGCCCTGTTCTATGAAAGATGGAAAGATTTCTTGATTGATAATACCCCCAAATTAGGCACAGACCTCTCTATTGTAAACATATACTTTTGATCCTCAGCATATAAATCAGGATTATGAGAAAGAAGTACAGCACCATTTGACTCTTCAATGTGTGGTTTTATCATTACCACTGTATTACAATCCAAATCAAACAAGGGCACCTTTAAACTGGAAAAAAAAGAACAAATCATTTCTATGTCGCATGGTCCCAAGAACATTCCAATCCCTGCTCCAAACACAGCTCTTGATTTCAAGTGTGTTAATTATCACATACGCTGCCTTATTCATTTGGATATTTGGGTAGGCATTCATCGAGTGAGTGTGAATTCTCATGTCAATATGAGGACACAGATAAGCGTACAAAATCATTCGAGTGAAGCCAGGCCCAGACCAGACAAGGCTCAGTTAGTTTGAGACTTAGGCAGAAGAGGAGTGTATGCAGCCAATATCCAATGTTCACATTTTCCATCTGGGTTTCTCATCATCACCATTTCCCTTTCGTCTAGCAATGTCTGATGCTCCTGATCCTTTTCTTGTCAAACTTGATGTCCCTGATGAGATCCTCGAACTCCTACAGTGAAGAGAAGATTGAATGCACCTCACTACATATCAATCATGGGAGAGTAGTCCTTTCTAAAGTTTTCCAATAACAAGATCAGGCCAATTCTGCTGATAATTTTGACAAAAATGATCAAACACAGGATATCACTGAAATATGCAAGGAGAGAGTTTCACTTGAGAGCCTTTAAACTAGTACCTCTTTTGCTGGGAGGAAGGCAGGTTAGTTCCAGATGAAGTAGAAGGAGTCCTTGATCTGGATTAAACAAGATGATCCCACTTGTGTTAGTAAAATGCAATTAGCACAAGCAGCAGAGATCATTGATGATTTATACTAAGTCTCTAAAGATCAAGAATTCAAATGATTATGTTTACTCCAATTTAAGTTTCATTTGGCTAAAATACTCTTGTTATCCCAAAGCTTTACAAAACACCCCAATTTGATTTTTGAACAAGTGGCTTTCATAAATTTCACACATTGTCAACAGTTTTGTCATTGCCCAATTTAATTATTATAAGTTATCCTTGAAGTGCCATCACCAAAGAGTTAGTTACCTGGGCGTTGATGTGGCAGAAGCCACAGCTCCTGGTATGCTCCCACTAGAAGGAGTTCTTGACCTGAGGAGGGTCAATAAGAGGTGTTAATACCTTACACCATGAGGAAGCTTCAAACTTTAACTTCAGAATAATGCAAGCAGTTCATAGATAATTCATTCCTGGTAAATATGTGAGAAAAAAAGCATATGTTAATTCCTTCTCTAACCTCAGAACACTCAAATTAGAACACAACATACAGGGATTGTGCTAATTTCCTTCCCTTAAGGGTCCCCAGGACCCTTAGATCTGATAAGGGTCCTTCTGAAAATGTTAGGAGTCCCATTGCAATTGAAGCATGATGAAATCTTGCAAATTTGCACAATATGTTCAAGTCCAGTAGTCAATGTTTTTTCATTGATATAATGTAACCAAATAGCATGATGTTCAATCCAGCAACCTTAGGACTACTTCCCACATTTTCTCTTTGATATAAATATCCCTAAGGCATCTTCACATTTGCAAATTAGACATTTCTGTAAATTACAACTTCCAAATGCTGGGAAGGAATTTTCCTTATTTGCATTTGAGCAAGTATCACAGGAAGCTCTTCCATATCTATAGGAAAGCCAGGGATACATGTTGATCTACAGCTTTAAAATTTTGTAAAAAAATTTTCTCTTTCAATGTGATTCAAAGGTCATAAGGTGCCCATTTTCATCATCATAGCCCACAACTCTTTCCCTTCCCTTTGACTAGGTCAAGGCCTAAGGCGATTTTCCCTTTTCTGTGCATTCTAAGTGGAATGATGATATGACCTCCGTTTAGACCTATGCTGTTGATATCTTTATTCATGTAACACTAGGCCTCTGTTCAGGAACATCTGATTGTATGCCAATTTGTGATTTGAATGAACTAACATCATACATTTTCCATTTGAAGCTGAATGAGAAGAATGTTGGTCCCAATCCCCAGAAGCCATAATTAAAAGGAATGGAAGTATGTCACAAGTGTGTGAACCACATACGGTCTGTATGGCATGAACACAATGCAACATGCACCCCGCTCATTGCATTCACATTGTGCACCTTCCTCAACAAGGGCTTCATTTCAACCCCCCCCTCCATCCATTAATAAGGTTGTGCATGGGATTTATTTAGGTATGATGCTAAGAGGCAACTGCCAATTGGTCTGCAGAAATCCAAGAAATTCCCTGTGTGTCCCTGGGACCCCAATGCTTTTCTGTTGTGTGTCCCTTTGGAATTTTGTGCATATACAATGCACATTTGTGTGTTAATGCAATCCCTGAACATAAGATCCCAAAAAACAGGAACCTTCAAAGTAAGAAATGTTCATGACTAACTAGGTTAAAAGGAAGCCTAAAGCAAATGCAAGAGGTAAGCCTGTACCTAAGGGTTGAGCCAGACAGGAGGTTTGAGGTTGAAGCTGCATGACGAATGAAACTGCAAATGGGAAAAAGGGAAAGGGATGCCTGTTAGTAGAAGTATTAAGTTTATACAGCAGTCATAAGTCATATTAGGAAAAGAGTTGGAATGCAAACAGGAGGGTCAGGTTGATGAAGAACTACTCAATCAAAACACATTTTTGAATGGTACATGCAATGCAACTATACACATCACCATAAAAGCATCACCAAGAAGTTGAGCTATATCAACTGTCAAGCGGGTTTGACGGACATATCTGCTGTGACCAATGTCCTTGATATATCGTGTATCTTTAAAATTGCAATGTGGTGAGTTGCTCCCTGAAGAGGTTATATATAACCTGGCAACTTTAATCAATTTTGTAATGCACTCCTGTGTACCTGTGAAAAATTTGATCATTAAAGCTCAACTCCTTGGTACAGATATCTTTTTTGATAAGGATATTGGATGAGTGGCATTATGGTCACCAGCAAACAGAAACAGCAAAATGAAGTTGGTGTAATCAATAGGGCAATCCCAAAAAAAGTAATATGACTGCAAGGATAGCTGGTTCATGCTAACATTAATGTACGACTGTATTTCATTCGAACTGGTACTGCATGATTGGCTACAAAGCTATCCATTTATTCAAAGTAACTTCTGCCAATGCTTTTACAACACTGTTAAAACATATTATGGATTAATGCAGAAGCCATAGTAAATCCTAAGCTCATTAATCTTCCAACAATGAAATATTCACCATTGCAGGCATTATACGAACAAACACCTATACAGGGTGTCAATTAATTCATTTGATCAGCTTCAATCCCAATATGGATGCAAGTGTCCCTCTAAGGTTCTTGTCTGCTGTATAACCTATTAATTACTCATCTGTTCTTGCTCACCTCCAGCATTTTCTTGACACCACCCACTTGTTGCTTCAACCATAGTCCTCTCTTCTAAAATAAATCTTTTCCTTGTCTCTTTGTACATTTAAACCAGCAGTCCAGAAAATATATGAGTAAATGAAAAAAACTTCGGAAGGAATTTAGTTCCATGTCTACATTTCAAATAGTTATTCTCAAGAACTGGTTTGAAAATATGTAAGCTCAATATAACATCATCACTCATAACTTACAGAAACTTTTTGTAGCGAATCACAATTCCCAAGATCCTGCCCAAATAACCTTGTTCTTTTCTCACACTGCCACCATAAGGGCAGGTTCAATAATACTCAGGGTTGGATTACTTACACCTTTTTAACCTAATGTATGGTCATAACACAAGTTATATATAAAATGAAAATTAAGAGACTTTTTTCATAGAAAAAAGCATTGGCTTTGCTGAACATATGCTCATTGTTGATTTTATTTTGAGGTGCTAAAGTGTGTTCAGGAGTTCATTGAACAATAGGAGCAAGAAAAAATAAAATTACTGCAAAAAAATTTCAGGTTAAGAAGGATTTAAGCAGTCATGATTGGTTAGGAAAGGACACCCTGTATAAGATGTATACTTTTCAAATGGTGAACATGAAGATGATATATACATGAAATGGATTGCCCTGCCTTTGCCACCCTGGTAATAAAGGAGAGAAAGTGCCAAGAAGAAGGTTGTGAGGAAAGCAGCAGCAAGTTACCTAGGAGTGGAATGTCCTGTATAGATAGGGATTTTTGACCTGAAATAAGAGAAACAGAAGGATGAGTGAGAGAAACAGCGAAGGATTCAGTATAGCAAATGGAAAGGCTACCTTCACCAGAGACTGAATTACATTGATGTGAGATGGATGCATATAACACAATCAATTCATCAACATGATTAGTCATCCCATTCCAGGTTAGATCATACACAGGTTACATAATTATATGTCACATATTCAATTCTCATTCATAACGGACCTGCACATTTGCCGGCACTTGAGATACTAAGAAGGCTGCCTAACAATTAGCTTGATTTGAAGAGAAGCTAGGAGTATGCTACAAGAACTTGGCCATCACAGGCTCAGTGACAAGATGTGATAACTACAGGTAGCAAAAGCAATATTACAAAGGAAGCTCAATGTACCTCGAATCAGGTGTGGGTGACTTAGAGGCTTGTGGATGCATTCTTTCAGGATACTTCAACAATGGTGCCACAGGTCTGCAAAGTTAGTCATTCACATCTCATGCTGTCCAGTCATCAAGTAGAAAAGCTCAAGCTGACCAAGTTTAATAAGCATAAGAAATTTTAGTATCTTCAAGCATGCAAAATATTGATAAGTTAAACAAGGAGTGTGCTTCGTGAGACTTGAAAGTCCATTCTTCATATTTCAACCCTTCATGCAAAAAGACCTAGAAGCCTTGCAAGATAGGAGTGAGAAATTTCTTCCTTGGATGAGTGGAATGTAGATCATCTTGATGAAATTTCAGCAAACTTGGCTTACCTGGAAAGGAGTGGAGAGGCAGGTGTTCGAGATGTAACTGGTGCAGAGCCTTTTCGGGCTGACAAACTTCCAGTGCTTCCACTTGATGCTCGAGTGGGTGTTGAACTCCGTGCTGCATGAAACGATGAAATACATACTGAATGCTCCACTGTTTCTTGATTCGCACATTGAAGAGAATGCACTGCTGCCATGATGCTGGCTGTGAATAGAATTGACTCAGAGAAATCTTACTTTGGTGTTCCCCAAAAGCCATATTTTCATAGCATAAAGGCTCACACAAGAATTACTTCTATCAGAGCCCAATTGCTTGGCCTAAGAACAGATCCATGTTCCAATATATGTTTCCTCAAAATTCACACAAATCAAGATGGTCTCTCATCAATATTGATAATCCCATCTAATGTCTCCCATCTCCATCCCATCCATTATTTTCATCAAGCATACAGCCCTAAGTTTCAGAAAACAGAAAGGAAGCATAGTAAGTGATGGAAAAACTCACCAGATCCTTTGGTGGAGGGCTTATTGAAACTGGGAGTACGCTTAATGGAAGAGCTGATGCCTCGTCGAGCCGGAGTAGTTCCATCCACACTGTCCAGAGAAACATCTGAGCCTGCCCGAGATGGTGGACGTGAACCTCGAGATGGTGGTCTGCTGGATGGCCTGCTGCTTGAACCTGTACACCAGAGAGATAATACAAGTGATCGGCATGCAGGAATGGGTGATGCTCTGGAATTCACAAGCACATACCTCCCCTGGATGGTGTTTGAGGAGAAGATCCCTTCCTTGGCTGATGCAGACGGGTGAGGAACCCTTCAGAATCACTCAAGGAATCAGAAGTACCAGCAGAGAATGACGCCCTGGTCATTGGTGTACTACGTACAGTCTTCTCACGGATCTGAAGTGATAGTTACAGGATGTTATTATCAAGTCAGTGACAATGATGCATACAATATCATGTCTCAAGGCTGTATTAGTAGTTCAATTCTAACAGCTATTCATATCCATTCAACACTTCTTACAAAGCACTCTTATCAAGTCAACTGCCAATTACTTGGTGTGCACCTGAATCTACATTTCCATATGCACAGGTCCAGGTATAACGTTTCTGTGATGACAAATGCAATCATAACTTTGCCTTCACACCATTGTGACAAAGCCCCATGCAACAAAAATGAGTTCTGAGAGAATGGGATTCTACCTTTTCTTGTCTGCAAGCATTCAAAAGATCCCTGACCATATGCTTGGCCAAAGAAGACTTTACATTTCAAATCATGGCCTGAAGAATACCCTAGGTGTTAGGAACTCTTCTCAACTATTGTTTGCACATTGTAAGTGCATGCAACTGATTAGCTCACAGACTTCCTATCTCCATCAATAATAGCAACAGCAAAATCTACAACAAGCATGACATGGTGTAATAGTCTTTACCCCATGAAGTAGGCAGGAAGAAGGCCCAACAAAAATGGGTTGTGAAAATGGAATGTACATCCCTGAACTCAATCTCAACCCATCAATGATTGGCATGAGATGGCTCAAGAAGAATTCAGCTAAAGAAAATAAATGGGAAAATATTCTAAAGACCATGACAGTGACCAGTACAAAAGTGCCTGCCGCATCATGCTGTCCCGGCGGGTGTTTCAAGTTCTGACATACTAAGAATTTCTTATTGCATGTACAGATGTCCCAGTTTGACAGCAGAAGTGACAGTAACTCCTGAACTAGAAGCATATAGCCTATTCATAGTAATGTACCTTGGTGATGGGTCCAGCTGTTGGCAGTGGACTGGAGCGCTGGCCAGACTGGCTTGATGCAGAACCAGATTGCTGTGGTTGCTTATGTTTGAATGGAGTCATGCTCTGAGCTCCTCCTTCAGGGAGGATGAACTGCTCTCTCAATTCCACATTTGTACGTCCCTTGGCTACATGGGGAAGTCAGAGGTTGGGGTATGGGGTCATAACTAAAGCTACTGGTACATGCAAACTGAAGTCTTAAAAATAAACATAACTTGTAACAACTTCATTATGGTTATCAAAGTTTCAAAAACTTAAAAAGTGCATTATACAAAATCATGCTTCTAACAGAACATTGTCCAAGTAAATCAGGAGAAACTAAATTCAAATTTAAAAATTGAGACTGAAATATATATATTTCAGCTTTTGGACTTTGTTTTTAACAACAAGAGTTTTCATGCAAGCATGCAAACTAATTCAAAGCTGTTGTCAAAGTTGTGAGTTACAGGATCTCACCAGACCGACACCCAAATGGGCAACCTGGTTCATGCTCTTCTGGTGTGACTTGTTCAGGCAAGTGTAACAAAATGACTGATTTAAAAAACAAGGGAAGAAAGAAAAATTTTAATGAAGAGGTTAATGTGGTCATTGGGTGGGAGATGGGAGGGGGGGGGGGAAAGGGATATTAGATTGTTAGTTTCCACTAAATTAGCGTCCATCCTCCAATAGGAATTGAGCAGTTCCCTTAAATAAGGACCCTTCCACCAAGTGCCACTGTATCTTTAAATCTTTAAATTAATGGAAAAAACTGAAAATCATTCATTCAAGTGATTAGGATCAAGTTGTTAGGATCATTTATACTTACAGTTTGAATTATTTACAAGAATGAGAAGCCTTTTTTCTCCTTTAATCTTCAAGAATGAAGCTCTGAACTTACCTCTGCATGGATCATTCTTGACAAGGAACTCATCAAGAGCGACCCATCCACCACCAACACGAACCATGACAGTTGAACGTAGGATGCGTACCAAACGTAGCTTCTGGCTTTCTCCAAACTGAGAAGAAAACAATTATTAATGAAGGGGGGGGTCAAATGCAAAATTTGAGTTCTGAAATGATCCATTTCAATATCAATGATCACCTTGTATCTCCCTTCTCCAACATGCCGAACGATGAATTTTGACCTGCAAGTGCACTGGGCAACCTGACGCTGTACCTCATCTTCAATTTGCTCCTGTTCTGTGAATGGCTGGTCCCAATCAGGGCGAAGGGCAGCCAAAAACTCAGCATGATCGATGTAACCATCATTGTTACGATCCATGATCTCCACAACTTGCAGCATTTCCAATCGGCTTGTTGGGAACTCTGGGACATTGAAAAGAATCAAACATACAATATGAAAAGTGAATGATGGCTTCTGAATGTCTGAGGGTCTCAGAAGTGTCAGCTGTATCAGACTCACTTGATTTGATGATTCCATCAATGAAATCAGGATCCCTGAGAACACGCCCATCGTTGTCTTTGTCCATTTTGCGGAACAGATCCATTGCTCTTGACTTCTTGTGATTCAACCACCTCATGAACTGTAGAAGGGAGGGCACAATATTAGCTCAATTGAGGAGTAAAGCCACAACACGGGTAACATCCACTTACCCGCTTTCTCCATTCCTCAAAGCTAAAGTTCTTCAGCCTTTCAACCTCCTGCAGATGGTTATACTTATCTTGAAGTCTCCGTTGGCGATCCCATGCCAGCATCCAAACACGTCTCCACTTTTCCCACAGTTCTTGAGCACGAGGATTTTTTAGGGTTGGCTCAGTTCCAGCTACCTTGCTGTAATGAACAGAGGAAAGAAACAGTTCTGTAAAGAGAAATAAATAAAGTTTACCCAAGGGATGACTCAAGTCAGGAATGTCAAAGCACTAAAAAGAGAATAAACCCAACATCAGCATAGAGTCTAAATTAGCTTTCATTAGTAACTTTTTTTTTAGTCTTTGCTAAATTTGCCACATTCTGATAATTAAAAAAAAGGACAGCATGACTATTTTCATGAAGTACAAAACAGGCAGGCATGAGAGAAAAGGGGATGCTGTCAACCCAACATCTCTCCCATTCCCACCTTTGAATGGGTCAATTGATTGCACATCTCAATGCCTCTATTGTTACAAATTGGATGGTGACATGACTTGGTTCTCTCATGTAGGAGTTGGAAGATTTTTTAACTTTTTCTTATTTGCTGTATTTTCCTTTCTCAGTTCTCAATCCTCCTCTCCCACTAAATCCAGCCCTTTGTTGGTTCACTGGATGACATACTTTCCCCACATACAGGGACAGCATTAGAGATGCAACGATATTGAATTTTGGCTGATATCCAATATACTGATAATTCCGATATTGGAAAAGAACCGAAACAGATACCGATAACCGAAACTTATATCTATATCTACATTTATATTCACACATTCAGGCATTAACCCCTCCACTGTTAAGTTTTATTTGGGACCAGGTCTGATGGGGAAAGCTTGAGGTGCATCAGTGGTGCACCTCATGCTTTTGTCATTTCTCCAATAGTGAGAAGAAATGTTTTGTTCATGCTGAAGTCAGGCTCTTCAAAGAGAATTTTAACATATTACATTGACTTGCATCAGGCATTTTCTTTACTATGTTCCATCATAGAACTTGCAAGAAGGTGGAATGGCAATTACTTCTCTTTTTTTTTTCTTCAAAGTAGCACTCAGTTAAGAAAATGTCAAGAATGTCAAAGTTCCTTCCTTCTAACCTCCAATGGACACCCAGAAGGTCTGACAGATTATTAACACATCAGATAATTTGCCATGGAGATTAAATGAGAACATAACTGCTTTTCAGGAAAATTTCTAAGACGATGAATCATATTTATTATATTACAGAAGTATTTCATATACAAAGATATTTATGTTATACATTATATTATACATATTTAAATATAAATTATGACAATTATTTTAAATAAATTAGGGCTGCACTGACGTATTGACAACCACAGAGATTGGCCTCTGGTGTTGCACCATTGACGCCATGGCCATCGGTAGGATTGCAAACTGTCGATGCCAAAGCCTGAAGGAGGGCAAAATGAAAAAAAAACTACGTGTGAACGCGGCTTGGCGCCGGCCCTCCTGTCTCGCTGAAAGCCTCCCCTGCCGCCCTCTCCCAGAAAAAAAAAATCTTTCGGATTATACAGGAAGTCTTCGATTTACGTTGTTTCGATACAACATCGCTAACATTTCCATATACGTTGGGTCGTTCCGATATAACGTCGTAAATCGAGGGCTTCCTGTATATCATTTAGTCCATGGGAAAGTAGGTTTCGTTTTACGTCGTGTTTTCCGGGAAAGCATCCACGACGTAAATCGAGGACTCACAGTATTTCAGCCCGATTGTAGAAACTGGTAGAGGAAAATAGCAGTAAAGACCGTGAAATCACTGTACCTCCTTTTATGCTGTGCATTAGCGAGTGGTGTCGTTAAGCGCTCTTTTCAGCAATAGGTAACCAGCTAATCACTGACGGACGCCGACAGGCTGGAAAGGTCTAAAAGTGGTCTCTATCGTTTTCAGGAGACTCATTGATAAGTATCACAAGGCTTCCAAATAGGCCTATTTAAATTAGTACGCGATTTCATGTTACTTTCTCACTCTATAGAGCAGCGGTTCCCAAACTGTGGGTCGCGACAGGCCTCAATGTGGATCGTGTACATTTCCACAGTTTAAAAAAATTCACTATGTCCGCATCCGCCCAGGATAAAACATGCCCTACAAGAAAGGTCGATCACTTTTCGTCGCATGATGATTACTTTGAAAACACCTCGTTCTGGATTCCGGTGGGTCGAGAAATTTTTTGTACGTCAACAAGTGGGTCGCGATTCAAAGAAGTCTGGGGACCGCTGCTATAGAGCATAGACCATAATCAGCTCCGGCTCCGGCACCGGTGATGGTATGAGTTAAAAATGCGCCATCAGTCTACCGGCCAAATGCGGCCATCGGCACAGCCCTAACATGAACATAAATATTATAAAATTCTTGAAAATCGGTGGTTCCAAATGGAACCTGCGGGCACAAAAGAGTTGAAATCCGACTAGACACGAAATGTCTAGTGATTTTTGTACCTAAGTTTTGGGATCCATCTAGGCCTTGGTTCTTCACGCAGACACAAGCGATGTCTATTTTCGCAGAAAGCACGGAGTAGGCTATAGATTGTGGTATTAGGCCGAGTTAAGTATCCTGTAGATGACGCATCCCATCTCTCTCTTGGGTGACTGGGTAAATGAGCTTATGTCCCGTGGCAGGGTGGCCTGGGCCCGAACCTAGCCAAGTCAGGTGTATATTTCCTAGTTCAAGCGCCAGCGTGCTTAGGAAGGGAGTACCCGAGCACGGAGCGTTCTCATCTCTAGATGTGGGACGTTGCGGAACTGCGACAGTGAAGGTCGAATCCAGGTGGCATATCCCCAGATTATTATGGCGGTTAAACCAAACGCGAAATGATTTTAGAACTCTATCGCAGTCGATTATGCCTACATCACGTGCTTGCAACAGGTCGCAAGTTGTCACTCCCAATCCAAAGGGGAAAAATGCTTACATGTTCAGCAGCCTAATACTTATTTTTTAAATGAAAACATGTCATTTAGGCACTTTCAACCTTCTGCAGTGTTTTTCACTTGAGTCAGACATTTTTTCACTTGACTTCGACACTCATGCATGAGGAACATCCCATGAACGAGAGTCAAGTTCAAGTTCGAGTCAAGTGAAATGTTGTCTAACTCAAGTGAAAAACACTAATGAGAAAAACGAGAGAATATTCATCATTCGCTTTACATACCTAGCGTTTAGCATACTTCAGGAGAAATTTCAATATCGGTTATCGGTAGGTCATATATCGTTTTGGGCCGATATATCGGGTTCACCCAATATCGGTCGATACCGATAACCGATAAAATATCATTGCATCTTTAGCATGAGTCTACTTCAGTTTTATCACTTTGGCAATAATTATCTTCCTGTGATCTTATACATCTTAACCCCATTGCAGCAGCAAACACTCCCAAGGGTCATTTTGATGCTGTTGCAGGAAAACAGAGCATACCAGAGCATACACATTGGCAGCATTACAGAAATATGGAATTTAGGAATCTGAAAAAAATACGTATCAGAGGAAGGATCCTGTCACAAAAAAATTCAATATGAGTGAGGACCTAGAAGGATAAGGTGAGAGAATGACAAGTAACTACAAGATACTATGCCTAGTGCAGACGAAGGGAGCTGCTACAGACACTCACAGGAAGTACAAAAACACATTCTCATTCTGGATGCAAATATGGAGGAGTGGAGAAGTATTTGATAAATTCATTGAAGGTTCAAGTCCATTGTCCACAACAAATACCATATATTGAATCTGTATTGATCATGATGATGACCATTTAGGACACAATAGAAAAATCATAACTTCTGGCAAGAAGCAGTGAGTGAGGTGAGCATTACCATCTCTCATTGAGAAAAAAAGTGTGTGGAAGCCTTCAATGAATTTGAAGATATCTTACCTGTTTTGTTAGTGAGGATGGAAGCCAGCAAAATAATGAGGCCCAAGATAAAAAGACTACATACTTCTAAGAAGAGCTTTAAGAATACACAATGCGTTAAGAGAACTTAGTTTGAAGCAAAACAGTTCAAGCTGGTTTATGCTTCAATAGTTGAGAAGAATCTAGCTGTATCACTGTTTCAAAGAATACAGAAAGGTTAGAAACTGCTACAGCTGCTTTGATTTGAGCTACAATACCTTCCCCGTCGAAGTGGAGTGGTGAAAAATCGAGGTCCTATTTTGGGCCATCTGCTGGGACTCCATTCACGATCAGGACTAAACCGATGAGGAATACCAGCAAAAACCTCATTTCCTACCTTGTCCATGAAATCCAGGATGATGGACAGGAAAAAGGAGGGAAAATATTGAGTCATGCTACGAGGGAAAAAGAACTTCTGGATACTGACCTGCCTTTACGACTTGGTGATATACTGAACCTTGGTCCAATGTGGGGCCATTTCTCTGGAGTTTTCTCTCGTTCAGGGGTAGATCTGATAGGATGCACACACACATACAAATCCATGACATGCATGTCAAGTCCAGAAAACTCACATGACATTTGTGCAACAAGAAGAAAACTTCATGCAACATTCAAGGATGCAGTTGTACCTCTATCAAAAACTTACAAGATTAAATGTGGCTGAATTTGCATTTCATAGTAATTGCAGCATTTTCATGCTGCATTTCGACAGAAACTTAATAAATAACTTAATAAATAAAGAAATAACTAGAAATACAAAATTGTCCTCATGATGATGGGGGAAAGCCCACATGATTAGAAAGTAATAGTATTAAAGTTGTGTATGAGGCCAGTCTTTTTCCTGTGCTAATTCTCACAGTAACGCTTTGCTAAAATGGGGGCGACTGCACAATCATGCAGTGTAGCAAGGCCAGCAGAAAATGCAGAGGTAACTCATGGCAAATAAGAGAAAGATGGTGCAATTAAGAACCCACTAACCTTGCCCCTGACATCCAGGGCTTGGGATACTCCCTGCTTGGTGAAAACTCACGGCCAGGAGAAAGCCGACTGGACAGAAACCAAGACAGACATACTCCTTGCAACTACGGATTTCACACTGACTTGTACTAACTAGATCCTAAGCATCAGCACGCAACAGTGAGCCACAGCTATAACATGATACATATGCTTTACCCCAATGAACCACCAGTTTTCTTGAATTCAAAAGTTACAAATTCCAATAAGCATCAACTCTATGGGCTTTGGCAGAAATATAACTTAAACTCAATTGACTCAAGTGACCTGCACTACCACAACTAGCAAATAGCAATGATTGAAAGGAAAGCTCAGTGTGCCCAATCTATATGATCCTCAAACAGCAATGAGACAACATAGAAGCCACAAATGTAGTAAGCTCATCGTCCAGTACCACATATAGCTTACTTCTTGCCAAGTATTTATTTGTGATCTCAAATGAGAGCAGTGTTGGGGAGCATCTTATACTAAATCCAGTATTTTGTATCACATCTACATATTATACACACCATGGCTAAAAAGAGTCCTAACTTCCTAGAAATACAACATATCATGGCAGAAACTTCCCTGTGGACATATTCATGGTCCCCACAACCACAACACAATGGTCAATTGTTTGTGTTTCAGAGACTGGTTTCTTGCATTTGCATCAGAACTGACATTGTGCATTCATGATCTTAATTACACTTGTGAGCTCACTTCACTAATTTTGCTTTCTCCTGCATGAACATCATTTATCAATCCTAAATGTCAAACTTGAGTTACAGAGTCACAAATACTTTACAGATTTTCATTCATCTCATTTATACTTGAGATATTTCTCTTTTTCAAAGTACTGTTTGTTTTAAAACACCCTGTACAGTAAAGCAGTGCTTCTCAACCATTATGTCTTTGCAGATCAGTTCAATATTCCCAAATTTTGTAAACTGGCAGGTTTGCCCCTGCAGAAATTATGGAAAGGCAGATTCAACCACATTCCACCTCCTCCTTCCCCCCTGGCCCCAAACTCTTCATTCTCTCATGTTACCATGCCCCACACTCTTGAATATAAAATGAGGTAACTGTCTCAGAATGATAGGCTGTGTACAAGGGAGGCAATTGTGTGCAAGGGACTAGGAAATCTATAAGTAAACTGCACTTTAAAATAATTTAAATGCTAAATTCTCTCAAATTACTGATGATCTTGCAGAATAGCAATGTGTGAATGAGGGACTGGCACCAGTCAGTGAAACATCAGTTGATAAATATGTCAGTAAAGTACTGATATCGGAGTCAGATTTTTTGTAGCACCCACTTCTGTATCTAGAATAGGGATGGGTTATTGACCAGCTGCACCAATCAAATGACTAGTCCATAAGGCTTACACTCGAGTGGTTTCTTCCTTCACAGTTTTGCCCTCCCACTTGGATGTCACAATTCACATGTCATAACTAATTCTTCTTTGAGAATGCAGAGGTCTCATTAGGCCTCTAAGGCTGTTGGGTAGATGTTGAACCATAGCCTTGTAATTCAGTAAGACTGCAAGATGTAGCAGCAGCCTAGGCCTGCACACATATCCAGATTGTGAGAGTGGTATGTGATGGGTTTAAAAAAATGGTCACTGCTGCACAGCTCCTTTATTTTTCCAGAAGCAGCACTGCATAGCTGGGTGCTAAATGAAAAATGTGGAACTTTTTGGCTCATCTACAGGTAGTAGAATAAGTACCTACCACAATGTTTACATTCCCAACAGGTGCCACAGCAATGATGCTGGGTGGGCTGCATGATTGTAACTTGAAAGTGGAACTGGCACCATGGCTTTTGTGTAGCAAAATGACTGCAGCATCAAACATGATATAATTTTTAGATGTGAATTAATATTTCAATAAATATTGGTCAACACTGGCCAATAAAAATGTTGCCAATTGAACAGTACATTGACTAGTCACCTGAGTGTCCCATCCCATATCTAGATCCAGTCCTAATTCTGTACTTCAGCATCATCTTTTTGATACAAATTTTATCATGTAACTACACTCTTATCAACAAGGGTTGTCCTTTAAATATTATGACTGGCGACAATGCACCATTTCTACCATTCATGCCAACTACCCATGGAAACGGATTCAAATACTTGACTTCATTACATAAGAGAAATTTCAGCCACATTGACATGTTCTTGTGTGAGTTAGAAACATTTGCAATTATGACATCCATTTGCAATGAAAGTTTCACTGGAAAGAGAAACAGTGCAAAACAGTTCACACCTGTGTCAAGTGTATTATGTTTGTAACAGACATCTTTGCTGGAATTAATGCTTAATATGGTGGTGACTGCATACAGTGTGCCATTGGACTTGAGTCCTGCAGGACCATATGCCTGAACTCTTGCAAGATAAGTGGTTCCTGACAACAATGTTCACCTACATATAATTTTAGCAATAAAAGATATTATGGAGGCAGCTGGTGTTGAAACCCTACCACATCCTTCTTATTCCCATAGCTTGGCTCCTTGCGATTTTCAGTTTCCTACCAAATTAAAAAGCAAGCCAAAAGGACACCAACTCAAGCACAAATTCAGACTTCAAAGCAGTTGTGACAAAGGAACTTCAATGCATGTCGGTAAATGGCATGCAGGGCACACATGATGCATGGACATATTACTGGGGGAAATGCATTGCTACATTGTGTAAATGTTGAAAAAGTGCAGGTTCACCAAGACCTGGACATGAAAGGGAAGGCTGCATATAATTCAGCCTTAACATTAAAAGGACAACTCTCATAGATACTTTTTAATAGCATCTTACTTGCCACTGACTGCATGAGAATGTACAAGAATGAGAACTCCAATATATATCCTTAACTGGCTCAGTGCTGAAGCTCAATGTACAGCTGAGAAATCAGATCTATGACAAACACTGTCATAGACTTTAAATTTACTAAGAAAACCTCATCATAGAGGGTAATAATACAATTGAATGCAACTGATCAATGACTGAAAAAGTGCACAGAAAGACAAAAGTACCTGGATCTCCTGGATGCTGCATCATGCTCAGGAGATGACTCCCTGCTTGGTGTCTCTGGCTCACGACTGAAGGAAAACAGTCACATGCAACATTCATCACATGATCCCTGGTGCTACCATGCATGTCATGATCAAGGTGCCATGTCAAATGACATCATATGACAAGACAAAAATGACTCAGTGTATACTGGGATGTGGTTGTGAAGTATACCCGAAAATGACAGAAGTGCTCATGAGAAAATTTTCACTCCATGCAGATGTGGCATGACAGAAAATTCATCAAACCTTGCTTGCCGAGAAGCTTTTGATGCTTTCCTATCCTTGATTCCTGGAGGAATGGTTGTAGAGACCCGCTTTGGTTTGCAAATCCTGTCTACATCTGGTTGCCTCTTGGCCATGTCTTCCATGAATTCCTGAATTTAAATTGAAAAACAGGTCAAAGTAAAATATCTTCTCGTACAGTCTTTAAAGGAAGACGGAGATGATAGCATTATTTTTCGCTAGGGACAAGAGGAGGGGAAGCTGTCTTAATGGTTATTTAACAACATAACAGTAATTTCATAAATAACTCAGGCACTTACTCAACAAGCCACCTCTCCATAACCTGGTTTTTTGGACCTCTATTGCATCAACATGGAATCTAAAATAAGTCACCTATTTTCCCATATTCAAATATGGATTCAGTTATTCCACTTCTGTTACTGTTAATGCCAAATCACTATATAGTTTGGCAATTGTTGGACAAGCAAACCATAATTGAGATACAGCACTCTAACCTACTGACTAATTTTTCCAGTTTCAGTTCGAGCCCCAACGTTTATCAACTTTCAGCTATCACCTCCCCAGAGTAGCCCATTACTTGCATAAACACATCCATTCACTCAAACTCCTACACAATGACGAACTACCAAAAACAGTGCAAAATCCACTCTCCAAGATCACACTGACATAAGCATAATAATAAATCAAATGCAATTATTATATCATGATAAACTCTCTGGACATGACACTAAGCTGTATCCAAGTGTTGGGTATTTTATCAGCATGGCAGATGAGACTCTTGCTGTCCAATGGTCAACATGCCTCATGGATCATAGGATCACTATGTGCACTTAGTGTAGAAGACAGTGGTATTATTGCAGTTGGTGCTCTTCTAATTTTGTCACTATTGCAGTTGGTGCTCTACCAACTTTCCCTCCAATTTTTCAATTTGTTGGCCCATTCCAAGCAAACAGATCAAATCAGCCATTACATATATACATTTCTACTACTGCTGAGAAAGTTTTCAAAGACTGCAGAGCAAGTAGATAAACAGAAATCTAGTTGGCAGCAAGTAGTGCAGACAGGCACCTTGTAGAACACCAACTATGATATGAATTCTATGGTCTAGACAGAGAAACCCAAAGAGAGAGTCTACAAGACCAGATCATACCCCAAGGGTACAGAAATATTCAGACAGCAGGAGACCAGAAAGTGAAAGGGTAGATCACTGGTGGATGTAAAGCACCAACTGCAATAAAATCGAACCAACAGCTGCGGCAGTCAGAAAATTTCAATTTTGTCAGCAACTTCCACAAAGACATTAACATGTCTTATGGACTTGACAAATGCACAAAGCACTCTGTCTACTGAGGAATTCCAACCCAATTGGGATACTTCACCACTACCAACAAAGGAACTCTGAGAGTTCACATCACCTGACACCTGCAGGTACCAAGGTGTGGAAGAGAACTCTTCCATGACCAATATGCAAGTCAAGCAAAAGCAGATAACAGTACTAGCAGGGTTTGAAATGCACAGGAGCCTGAGGGGTAGAGGTTCCTGTGACAGAGAGACATCCAAACTACTATCTTGGAGTCTCGGGTTCCTATGAATTTTGAACTCTGACAAATGTAGAATGTAGTGAAGACAGAGCTGTCAAGCAGAAGAGCTCAATTGTCAATAGGCTTGCCACACATCCTCAGCTATAGCTTTGGTGTTCTGGATTGGTCACTCACTGAATTCCAGACAAGGGTGTGGCGAGGATGATATAGTGTAGCTGGCACATTCCACCATTTTCATTGTGTTCATAGAAAATAATATGTGCTAAATAACCCTTGTTGTGACTCACTTGATGTTCTTGGATGAGCTGTTCAATGATTGGCAGATCATCTGGAAGAGGCTGAGATTCCAATGAGACCAAAGTGTTCTCACAGGAATTCAGATATCGCATGAGCTCTTCCAGAAGCTTGGCAAGGTCCTGCAGCATATCCAGGTGTTGTTGAAGTCTCTGCTCACGCTGCTTAGCCCATGATGAGACATCTTCCCATCGACTCTGAATAATGCTCATCCAGTGCTTGATGACTGAAACACCATCTGGGTGACATTTGCCAAAAATACTTTGGGCTAGCTTGATTGTGTTATCCTTCTCTCGCTCCTTCATCTGCATCTCTGCCATAAATCTGTAGTCATGGAGAAAGGAAATTATAGGCACATAGTTTCATAACGATAATGATATCCATCTCCTCAACATTGATGCCATCAAAGAGACTCACTTGCGATGATCAACAAGCTGCTGTCGAGTTTCTTCTTCAGTGTCAGGAAGTGGTCCAGCGAAGCGTAGCTTCATTTCTGCATCAGATAACCACTCCAGAAGCATGTGAACAGCTTTGTGCAACTCTTCTGCCTGCTTGAGTGCATCTGCCAACCTAGAGGCCTTGGTGCGACTCAACCTATCTACTTTCTCCCAAAGGCTAGACAGTTCTCTTGTTTGGTCACGAATGCCA
This sequence comes from Darwinula stevensoni, assembly GCA_905338385.1. NCBI lineage: Eukaryota > Metazoa > Arthropoda > Ostracoda > Podocopida > Darwinulidae > Darwinula > Darwinula stevensoni. The sequence continues at coordinate 78,250 of CAJPEV010000090.1, forward strand.
GAGGCATCTCCAGGACTAGCACTTTTTAGCAACTCCTGAGCAGTATTCTGAACTGATGACACCTGACTGGACCTCTTGCTAAGTTCATTTTCAAAGGCCTGAAAGAAAAAAATCCCAGAAAGATAAGCAAAAACCCCATTCCCACTTTGAAAGAACATATGTGATCTATGGAATTATGACAAACCTTGTGCTGCTCTACCAAAGCCATCACAGTATCTAAATCGCCATGAACAGGGGTCTCATGGCTAAGATCTTTTTCTGCTTTCTTCAACCAGTCCAGGAGAGCACCAATAGCTTCCTTAAACTGACCAGAGAACAGCAATGCCTCTTCCAGCTTATTTTGTCTGCAAGAGCAAAAAGGCATTGACCTGGAGAGACCAATCAGACTGGAGTCACAAAAAATACAAACATCACTTGCCTGTCTACAGAGTGGTTACAAACAGCATTCCACTTGTTCTTTAATTCAGTCAACATATCCTGGAGCTTAGACTGGTCTCCCTTTGGAGCCTTGTCCTTCAAAGCTCTGCCCATCTTCAAGGTGTTATCATAAGCAGGCTGCTTTGCACCAAGCTGTCTTTGGAATTCCTTATGCTTGGACAACAACTGCTTGATCTTCTCTGGATCATTGCCCAAAGTGGCTGTGATCTCATCCAGCTTAGTTTGAGCATTATCAAGCCATTGAATGAGGTCTACCCAAGCATCATGGAATGCCTTTGCTTCCTTGTAGCCATGATCTAGGGCCCTAGTTCGCTCAGCGGACTTGGACACCACCCTCTCCCACCGATGCTGGACACTAATGAGGAGATTCTTGATCAGGATCACATCCTGCTTTTGGCTGAAGTACTTGAGGTGGGTTCCCTTTTTGTCCAAGTTGAGCATCACTTCTCGATGAGCACCGATTTCTTTCTGGAATGCCTTGTGCTCTTCAATCTGTTCTAGGATAGTGTCCATGACCCTACTCACAGGGCTGAGGTTGCTCAGAAGTTTCTCTGCATTGGTGAGCCAATCAACAAATTCCTGAAGAGCCTCATGAAATTCTGTTGCTTCTTTCAAGGCAATCTCCAGCTTTATTTTCTTGTCATTTGCTCGATTGAGTACATTATCCCAGCGTTGCTTAAGAGTGCGGAGATTATGTTGTAGGTTGGAAGCAGAACCTTCTGTGGAACGTTTGAGGTAGTCATTACCCTGTTGGAGAACAGTTTCCACCTTTGGTCTCATGCGTTCCAAATCATCAAACACCTCCATGAATCGTGCCAGCTGTTCCTTTGCAGTCTCAGGCAGACCACCAACGGGTTTAGAAGTACTCAGTGCACTGTCTACATCCCCAAGCCAGAGGAGGAGATCCTGGATTTCAGCATTGAAAGCCTGTGCTTCTCTTAGAGCATCTTCTAGTTCTCTCTGCCTATCAACTGCTTTTTGTTGGAGATGGTTCCATCGATTGTTCAACTGGTTTAACTTCTGCTGAGTTACAGATGCATCCTCAGAGCCTTTATCACTCTCAATCAGCTGGCGGCCAGCATTATTCAGCGTATCCACACTAGTCTGGTGAGCTTGGATGTCATTGACCAGGACCTGGAGGAATAAGTAGTTTTCCCAATTATAAATCCAAAGTTCACAAAATCATAACCTTTAATACAAGGGTATCAACATGAATGAGTTGAAAATAGCATCCTCTTGTACCTTTAACTTGGCCAGTTCCACTTCAATCACTGCAGGGTCACCAAAGACTGGCTTGAGGCCATCGAGAGTGTTTTCAGTTCTGCTGATCCAAACCATCAATTCATCAAGGGCATGCTGGAACTGTCCAAGACGGAGCAAGGCTTGTTCCAGCTCCCTCTGCCTGTCAACAATGCCCTTCAAGAGGCCATCCCACCGAGCATTTACATCAGCCAGTGGCTCCTTGATGCGGCGAGCTTGATCATGAGATGTACGGGCAGTTAATTCTTGAGCTTGCCTAGTAAAACAGGTCAGCACAATATATATCAGTGGTAATGCATTAATCTCTATAAATCCATCCTCCAAAAATGTAAGAATCCATAGGGAAAAGGAAGTCATCATACCTATTCAAGGCTTCCACTTTCACCATGTGTGGGTCAACTTCATTCTTGAAATCTTTGAGCTGCTTAATCTGGGTCTTGACCATCCCAATATCAGATCCCAGAGGACCAAGCTTAGCAAACTTCTCTTCAGCAGTGTCAAGGAAGTCCAGAATACCCTATTGATTGAGCAGATAGCAAGATAAAGCCATTTCGTTCAGATAAAATATTCTACCAACTGAGTAAATGAAGCAGAATATAATTGAGATGTCATACCTGGAGGGTATCATGAAATTCCATGGCCTTCTCCATGGCATCAATGAGATTCTCCTCTCTCTTAGCATACAATGCAGTGACATTGTCCCAGGCATGGTCCAAGTCCTGGATATGCTGTTTCACCTCTGGTTTGTCTGGCTCACCACAAACATTCATCAGTTTCTGGCCAGTCTTTCTGCATTGTTCAACTTCAGGCTTGGTCTGAACAAATGTTTGAGAGGAGGTCAATTTAGGTCAATATTTACCCCAAAATATGAGGCAATGATGAAAGAGGAGAAAACCATGGTCTCACCTGATCAATTTCCTGCTTTATCTCCTTCAGGGCTGACTGCTGTCGCTGAATTGCTCTTGGTTCAACTGCAGGAGGTTCCTGAGTATTAAGTGTTTCTTGGAGGTCTTTCAAGGCTCTCATGACTCCTTGCAACTCATCCCAGAATCTTTCAGCTAAGTTCAATGCATCTTCCAAGCTTTGCCCTCGGGTTGTAGCTGCATCTTGAATATGATCCCAGAGGGATGACAGCCGTTCCAGCTTGGCTTTGATGTCTGCAAGGACATAAAACAGAGGATACTTGAGTTGTGGATGAATGGGAAAATCTCAGATTATACAGGGTGCCCCAAATGTAACTTCACACTTTTAAGTGAAAATCTTGTTTGGATATTTAGACTCACTATTTGTCATGTAAAATTTTGTATACATTGTTAAAGGTTTGAGGATATCACTGACCCCTTAAGATGTCATGTCTAAGTAAGCAGCAACAAATTTTTTTTACTAATGTGTCATTTTTATATCAATAATCTTTTGGACTTGAAAGTGGAAAGTTACATTAGGGCCACCCTGATATAGTTCCTTTGACACACCTCTGACAGCTGGATCAGAGGAGCTACCAGCCTTGCTGATGACATCATGAGCTGCCCTTTTCACTGCTTCATATGCACTCTCTCGCTTGTCAAGGTCTTCCAAAATGGCTGCATTCTCGGCAATCTGTTCTTGGATCTTGTCCGGATGGGCTGAAATTGGTTCTGCATTGTTCACCTGATCAGCAGTGTTGGCAAGTGCAGAAAGCATGCCATCCAATTTATCACTAAATTGGCTTGTCTCTTGCATGGCATCTTCAAGGGCCTGTTGCCTCTCCCGCAATCCAACCTTGAGGGCATTGTATCGCTGGTTATCAATGTCCATTATGTCCTGAACTTTGGCAGCCTCCTCTTCTGCACACAAGCGCCCAAGTGTTGTGCCTGTCTTGTTCAACTTATCCACCAAAGGCTTGTGTTCACTGATGGCTTGTAGCATGGCCTGAAGAGAATAGAAAGTAACTTATATAAGAGTAAATACACCAGTGAATTTTTAAGGAAAATACTTATTCACAGAAGGTAGGTCTAGCATTATTTCAATCATTCTAAATACATCATTAATGAAAGTCCTCTGTGAGGCAGAGTGAGAAACAAAGAACATACATTATTCCTCTCTTGTTGTTTCAAGATTTGATCTGCCCTGAGACCAGGACTATCCATCACCAAGGCAGTCTGCTCCATTTCATCCAGCCAGTTGCTCAGATCATTGTGAGTCTCAAAGAAATGCTCAGCAAGAGGCAGTGCTTGCTCTAAGATACTCAACCTATCAGCAGCCAACCGAGACACATTCTCCATTGTCTCCTTCAAGTCATCCATCTTCTCACGCAAGATGAGACTGTCCTCAGTTTGTGGAGCCTCACGCAACAACTGAAATACAAAACATAAAAAGTTATTGAGGTAGTTTTGTGGAAATTTCATTGCAAGGAGTGTTATGTCCACAAGGTCTCTCACCTTCTTCGCAGCAGCAAGGACATCACGAACACGACCTTTCTGGGATGAGATGTCATCTGTGAGGGCTCTGTGCTCTTTGAGCTGTATGCGAATGATCTCATGGTCACAGGATGGTGGCTCTGCTTCCTGAAGTTGACCTTCAGCTTCACGGAACCATTCCAGTAGTTCATCCACATCATTCACAACTTCCAAAGACCTCTAGAAAAAACAAAATCCAAAATTGCATCATGTTAACTAAATATTACATTCAAGTGTGTGTGTGTGTGTGAGGGGGGGAGGGGGAAATACAATCATCATGTTCAAACCTGTTTGGAGAGCTGGATTCTTTCAGCTCTTCTCTGGACCTGCTCACAAACTGCTTCAAATCTCCTGTTGTCCTTAGTCACAAGAGATTCGATGGTGACTGCTCCCTCTCCAGGTGATATGTGGCAGAGTTGTGGGCCAAGACTATTCACAGATTCCAAGAGGCTTCGATTTTGTGAAATTTCATTCTCTAGCCGGCGGACTTCTTTCTCTTGAAGGTGTAGTTCAGTTGAACCCATAGAAGACAAAAGGCTTTCAGCATCTCCAAGCCATTCATTGAGCTTGCCGTGATCCTTGTGGAAGCGACGCACCAAAGGTAATGCTTCCTGTGCATGGCGGAGAAGGTTGGAGGCCTTGCTTGTCAGGTCATTGTACTTGCGCTGAATGGAATCAAGCTTGTCCTTAAGCTGTATTGCTTCTTCATTTGAAATGTGCTTCATGAGTTCCAAGCCAGAATCCACAACATCATCAACTTGTTTCTGATGAGCTGCAACTTCTTCTGTCAACTCCTAAGAAGGTACCACAAGTTATTTATCTTGTACAGGTTTCAGCAAAAACATTCTATGTATGCTCATTAACTTACTGTCAATTCATCCATTTGCTGCAAGAGGGTGTCGTCATAGACAGAGAGAACCTTAAACCTAGCCAGTCGTTGCTCCATGTCTTCGAGCCATGCAAGCAAGTCCTCATAGCTCAAGACAAGGTGCCTCAAGCCAGCCTTAGAAGACTTTAGAAGCTCACCCAGCTGCTCTGATTCATCCACCAGAGTTGCATACCGATCTACAGATAAGAATAAGTTATCATTTACTTTTCTTGCCATATGGGACAGAAACATGAGAATAAATAAGAGATAGTAAAAACACACCAGTGGCATCTTGAACCTTGTCAGCTACCATTTGAGCATCATCATCACCAACAAGTGACATAAGGGCAGTTGCTGTATCTGCAGTTTCATCAAATTTTGGTTTCATGGCAAGAATGTCATCATTCAGAATCTGGAAAAAGGCATTAGGGAATAAGTCATTCATAAAACAACAGAATCCTTTTGTGCTGAAAGCCAGTAGATGCTTGTGTCAGAAAAGGTAAACCTGATGTTCTTCTATTAGTCGCTGAATCTTATCCTCATCAGTAGGAATAGTTTCCATCTCATGGATTTTCTTCTCTGCCTTCTCCATGAAGTCTGTTAAAGGATATATTTTATCTTGGAAGTCTTTGGCAACTTCCATAGTTTGCTCCAGCATTTCCATTCTTGCCTTTGCTGCATTCTGCAGTGCATCAAACCTGAAAGTGAGATTGGAAAGCCTTCATACACATATAACAAAACAAGAAACTGATATTTTAGGTTCAATAGTTGAAACCGATGCCAAAATTAACAAACCTCAGCATTAGGTCCTTTAATTGATTTTCAATTTGCTTCCTCTCCATTGGCTCTGCACTAGCAGCAATCTCCTTGCCCATGTCTGATACAGAATTCAGGGAATTCTGTCGATCCATCAGCATCTTGTTCAAGAACTATAATGAAAAGTAGTGTTATATTCTGTTATTTCCAGTCAAAGGGAAGTGCATCCTTCTGCTAATCCTTTCAGAAAGCATTCCAGATATGATAGAAACTTATTAATTACAAGAATTAAGTAAAATGAACATAATAAACTCCTTTATAAATCATCAGATACTTTTAGTTTCTATAAAGGAACTTTCTATAATTTTGGAGCTAAAAATTGATAAGATTATTTGAATGATTATTCACTGCAAGTTTTAATCATAATTAATAAATAAAAAAGGTAACCTAATACCACCTCATAAGGATCACACTATGATGTGATACAATTTCATAATTATCAATAAACAAGATGTCCAAAACTGGTACTACTATATCAGGTGAGGTAAAAAAAAACTTGCCACTCTTAGAGATTCTTTGGAGTTCAGGAGATGGCAGATAGCACAGCAAAGTTTTTATTATTATTATAAACAACTTCTATGTATCCTTGAAATGTCCAAAATGTAATGTTCATTTTTCTCCAATCATTTTTGCATGTGTGATTATGTGAAGGCAACTTGAACTTTAATTTTGCATGAAGAAACATATAGCAGGAGAGTGGTCAGTAGGCATTGAGCATACCAATCTCTGGCCAGAGCTCCTCCATCTGCACATGAAAATGCTGTTCCTTGCAAAGGGATGGGGGGAGAAAGAATTTTCTGGTAAGGGATGAAAGAAACGCAGACCTATGGTTAAGAGACTGATTCACAAATTGTGAGAAATTCCTTCATCTAAGAGGGAGTAGAAGACTAAAATTAGCTGAAACTGAAGGAAACTGCATTTGTGTGGAAGAAGTCATTGCTTCTCAAGATGATAATCCAGGGATGCAAAATTCCCATTGGCAAATTGCCAGATGCAAGAAGTCAGAGATCTGCTCAGTAGATTCTGAAGTACAGAAGGGAAAAAAAAGAAGAAAAAAGTGGTCATTCCTAATCAGTAGTATAGGTCCTCCTATCAGTGTCCAGGTGTGAGTATAAAAATAAAATTCCAATTGCTTTCGTCAAATCAATTATGCAGTAAAATGGCTAAAGACAACAATTTTAGGAATGTTGAGGAATGCATAGAGTTACAAAATAAACTTTGCTGTGCTGGCTGCTGTTTCTGAGGTACAAAAATGTTCACAGAACAGTGCTTTTTTTTTCCTCACCTAGTACATTGATTGCATAGACTTGGAGGTTAGGGCAGTATGACTTCAAATGGAGAAAATGCCAATTTGAGAATTGAGATAAAAGTAAAATAAGTATTTTCAAAATGAAATGTTTCATGGCAGTAAGAATGTACAATTGTAACACCTCACATTAGTTTAGGCATTCCATATTTGTAGAATAATGAAAACAACATCAAATTTGCAAAAATATATCAAAAGTTCATTACCTTTTTTCCTTGGGGAGAGTGAAATATACTTAGAATATACATTTTTCTTTCCTTCCTTATTTACCTACAAATCCTTGAGATCCCCAAAAAATATATGCATGAGTGAGCATAATGCTTGGAAATAAAGATACCTTCTTAGGACTTCAGAAGGATAAAACCAAAAAAAGAGATTCAATATAAGCCTTAGGTCACTCAGGTTCCATAAGTCAAATATAACTTAATATTTATAGCAGAACCATAACAAACCTTCTGCTCCTGGAGTTGTGCCTTCACAACCTTGTAATCAGCGGATGGTGGCTTCTGATTTGCTACCATCTCCTCGGTGTCAGTCAACCATTTTTCAAGCCCATGAAGAGCTTCCTGGAACTTCCCACTTTGAAGAAGACCAACATCTAACCTCCTCTCACGATCATGAAGCTGCAACATATAATAATGACCCTAGAGTCACTTGTCCATATTCAATACCCAAGGCAAAAATTCAGCATTACTGCACAGGCAAGTCTCAAACATAGAACAGCTAAAAAAAAGTCACCTTCTCTTTCAGAGAATTCCACTTCTCATTCATCTTCTCTAGATCTGATTCCATTGCAGATGTGTTGACTCCAGATGCAGCAGACTGAATGAGCCCTTGTCCCTGTTTGTTGCATGCATCTACTTGATTGTTTATTGGCTCAATACGGCGGCTGCGGAAGCTGGCAAATTCATGCTTCTGTTGCCTGATGGTATCAACATCTCCACCAATGGGCTTGAAGTTTCTGACCTCATTTGCCACCTGAACAGAAAGAAATCAAGCCACAGCACACACAATGAATAGGAGGATCAAGCTCATATCACAGACACCAGCTAGTGTACTACAAAACCAAAGATAAGGAAATTGATAACTTTTTCTCTTCAAATATTGTGACATGGGAATTTCCATATCTAAATTCAATATGGTTGAATTTGCTAAGAGTGTCACACAAAGCAACAGAAATCAGAGGAAATGAACATACATCATTAATATCACCCATGACTGCCTGAAAGAGGTTGTAGAAGGAGCCAACTCGAGCAAGGGCATGATCAATATCATCTGAACGAGTTTTGCCCCTCTCCTGAAGACGGTTGAGCTGCTTCTCGAGATTGCTCAGCTGTTCCTGTGCTGCCTTGGCATTAGATGAATAACCTTCAGCAGCCAAATCTCGACAGAGCTGGCTTACATCCTTCAATTCTTCTTCTTTTTGTTGGGTCTTGAATAGAAATTTCTGAAAGAGATAGAGTGTCATAAGTTACAAAAATTCATTTCTGCATTGAAGCCTGATCTTAACCTCCTGGTAATCAAAGCACCAGCTTCATGACCATCACCTACCTCTACCTCATCCTTCTGTTTCCTGAGTGTGTGCAAGTCCCTAGCAATTGGCTTCATGCTCTCAAGTTCTTCTTCAAGGCCACCGAGACTGGCAGTCAGTGACTTCACATGTTCCTGAACACAGAATCAACCACAGCATTAAACCAGTGATCTCCACACAAAGGTTTTTATTGGAACAAGAACCTAATTCACCCTCACCTTGACTTGTGCTACAGCCTGAGCGGCAGCCTCCAGGTCCTGTGATCTGTCCTGAAGCCCTTGTCGTAGTTGATCATACTTATCTTTTAGCTTATGAACTTCATCTTGGATGTGATGAGCATCAGCACCCAAGGCATCAGCTTCATGAGTGAGAGCCCCAGCATAATCCTCCACAGCCCTCAGAGGCTGCTCAAGTTGTCTTGTCTCATTGTACAAACTCTGGAGGGAATCAGCAAGATATGTTATGCAAGTCTTACGTAGAGTCACATGCGTATGTATTTGAAAATGGACCCTTACCTTCATCCTGTTGAGCAACTTTGGATCCTTAGCAGCATCTCCAAGAGCATCATGAGATGCAACAGAATCTTCAATCCTCTGCAACTTGTGACCAAGATCCCTGGCCTTGTCATTATAATCCTGAAGACGTTGAGAAACATCTTCAAGGGCTTGTAACCTCCCGAGGACAGCTACAAAATACTCATGGATTCATACAGGTTCTTGAAGAATGAAATAATAGATGTGACAGAAAATGAAGGTCAATGATACAAAGTAGTAGATTTGATCAATTTCATAACAGAGTACATAGAAATGTACCATTATTCAGTTTGTCCCAGCGATCCCTCATATCTTTCAAGTCTCCCTTGACACCTTCCTTGTCTCTGTCAGTAGCAGCCAATAAAGCCTCTCCAAGGGTCTTGTTGTTTTCATATTCTTGTGAATGACGAGACAGCTCATTCTTAAAGGCTTGCATCTCTTTGATCTGACGATCCAAATCAGGTTTCTTGAAGCTAACTGCTTGCATGCGAGAGAGCTTGCTTTCCACATCATCAAGCCATGGGAGGAACATACTTTGGGCAGTCAGGAACTTGCGACATTGCTCCTGAAATTAAAGTTTTTGGGTATCATGAGGTATCCATGACTTCCCCAATGAGGCATCACAAAATTCCCTATACAAACAAGATTCAGAACCACACCATGCATGTTGTGAGTCTGTTGTGACGCTCAACTGCTTCTCGTTTCAGGCGATCCCATTGGCGCTGAACGGAGTCCATACTCTTCTGTAGACCACGCGTGTCTCTTCCTGATCCACGACTACTTATATCCTGAGATTTGTTTACCAGCATGATCACCTCATGCTCCCTGCTCATGATTTCCTTGTAGATGGGCTGGAATTGAGAACAGAAGTTTTCATACTTTCTACCTCAAGGAACTTCAGAGATACAGAAAAGGAGTCAAGAAAATACTCACCTCATATTCTTCCACTTGGTTTTTAAGCACTTCATGGTCTGCAGACACAAGGAGCTTGTCAGACAAATGAGTCTGCATCTCCTTTAGCCAGTCCAGTAGAGACAAGCACATATCAGCAAGTTCTTTCTCATCCCTGAGAGAGGACTCCAGCTCAGCTCTGCGGTTCTCTATATTGGTACAAAAAGCAAAACAATTTATGGAATTATACATTCCTTCATAAACGGGCTAAAGGATAGCTGGTCTACCAGAGCAACAGAAAATTGGTCTTTTACATATTCAATTCCCTTTCACTGAATATAGTTTAATGGATTCCTGCAGGTGAAAAACTGGTCTATCTATATGCATGATTTTTTCTAGCTTTCAGAGGACAGTCACATCAATCTTCACTCTTTCCTCTAGAAGCATGAAAAACAAATTTTCACTGATGGATCTGTCTCCCTTTTAGCTCTTCACATTATATTTCCAGGTGCCTCAATAAAATGTCAGTATCTTACCAATCTTTCTCTGAAGTTGATTGTACATCCTTCCAACATTTCCAAGTGTGTTTCGTATCTCATTCTTTGCCGCAGCATCAGCCAGAATGTCAGATAGGTTTTCTCCAAGGCTTTCAACTTCCGTCAGGAGAGGCCGCTGTTTATCCAGATCATTCTCCAATTTCTAGATAAATCAGGATGAAAGACAGAAGTATAAAAGTTCCAATAATCCACAATTCCGTAGGTTCTGTATATAAGAGACAATGATTACTAAAACACACAAAGTAGATGTACATATAGGTATGTGTCAAAGAATGAAGTCCTACCTCTAGCTTGCGAAGCTGGTTGTCAACATCTTGCCCAGGTGGTCCAAGATCTTCAAATTCATCAGACAATTTCTGAAGATTGTTTTGCAGCTGATTGAGTGCTACATTGAAGTCTTTGCTGGCAGCAGCTGCTGCACTAAGAGCATCTTGGCGTTTGTCAAGAAGACCAAGTAGCTGATCCCACTGTTCATTAATAGCATTGAGCTTATCTGAGACTTTCCGTGCTTCAGGGCTGCCTGTATCTAAATTCTCCAAGATGGACTCTCCCAATTTATTCAGATGCTGAAGCTGTGGGTAGTGTGCACTGAAGTCATCTCGCAAAACCTGTACTTGCTGCAACTGATTTTCCACAATTCTAGTATCAGTGGCAATGGGACCAAGCACACTCATCATTTTACCCTTGGAGGTGAGCCAATTAGAGAAATTATCAGCCAACTCCAGAAATTCCTTGACTCGATCCAAGAAGGCCATTTTTTCTTTGCATAGACCATGCAAATCAGACCACTGTTCAATCACATCTTGCACCTGTTGCTCAAGATCAGAAGCACCAGCAGCTTTGCCATGCTTGTGCACCATCTCCAAACAATTTGTTCTAAGGCTATCTAGAGCAGGTTGATGGTTGTAAAGACTCTCCTGAATGTCTCTCACAGCACGCAACTGCTTGTCAGCCTCCTCTTTTGATTGGGGCACAGAATCTTTTGGCATTTGACGTGCCAGTCTATCTAAGGCAGCTCGAAGGTTGTTGATGGCATCCAGGTGCTTTCTCAGCTCATCTTTCACACTGTCCAGAGCATTTTGACGATCAGACAATTTCATGTCCAATAGATGGTAACGATTGTTGATCTCTGTCAGCTGCTGCTGGACAGGACTCAGCTCTTCCAAATGAACAGCAATGTCCTGAGATGGCCGACGGCTTCCAAATATGCTTCCTCTTCCACCGGGACTTCTGACATCAAGGGAGCCCTTCCTACTTGACACAGATGCAATAGAGGCACGCTTTGATGGTGTTAGAGAGCTCCTTCGGCGAGCAGGGCTCTCAGGTCTCTCAGCCCTTAATGCAGCCTCAAAGGCATTGCCGAGGTCATTGACTCTGTCAATAGTGGGGCCATAGTCACGATGTTCCTTGATCAATGGCTTCAAATCATCCACTTGGCGTCTCACTAGGTCAGATTCCATTGCAACTGGTGGCAAGCCTTCCACAATGCCTTCCATGTGAGTCATCCATTCCAGAACTTGATCTCTCAAGGCTTCATAGGCATTACGATGTTCATATCGGGACTGATTTAATTTCTGCTTTTCATCAAGTATGGCATTGAGTTCTTTCCACTGGGCTTCCAGAGTTTTTATTTGCTCCTTGATTGGCTGAGCATCTGTCACATCCTTCCTGCCAACAAGATTCTTGCCTTTGCGGATCATGTCCTCAAAATCATCTCTCTTGCTATCTCGGCTATGCACAAGGTCTACCACATGGGAGGATGTTGTGTCAATATCAACTTTTAGGCCTTCTGGGGAATCCAAAATTTCAGACAGTTCTGCAAACCATTCTTCAAAACCATGTGCAGCTGTGGAATAACTATCCAGATTGACCGAAACATCTTCCAGGAAAATGCTGCGGGCACTGCACTTCTCAACAAGCTTCTCATACTGAGACACCATATCTCGAAGTTTTCCTTCAATCTTCTTGGCTGTTCTATTGCCAGAGGAAGAAGCCATGAGCTCAGTGGCAGCCTGAGCCAAGGATTGAATGGTTGGGCGATGAGCATCAATATCATGATGTAGCACCTTTTGCTCTTGCAGCTGATCATTGAGTCTATCACGATTCAGGCTTGCTGGCTTCATCATTGTACGGAGCTGAGACTCTACCTGATTGAGCCAGTTCATCACTGAATCAATGCCATCACTGACACCTTGAGATGCAACTAAGGCTGACTCCAACTCCTGACCCTTCCCTCCAACTGCTCCTAGCAGCTGGTTATATCTGGCATCAAGATCTTGCATGGTTTGGTCAATATGTCTTCTCTCTTGTGGAGTCAAGGAACCTTCGAGTGAATCCAAAAGATTCTTCCCTGCTTGCTTAGTGCTGTCAAGAAGGCGACCTTGAGACAGAATGTCATTGTTCAACATCTTTACTTTATCCAGCTGATCCTGAATGGCTTTAGGTTCAGCAGCTATTGGTTCATTGACAAGCTTAGATGCCTTTGGCTCTACTTCCTTCAGCCAAGTCTTCATACGGTCCACACAGTCAGCATACATATGCTGCTTGTCTCCCACAGAAAGGAATTTCTCAGATAGTTTGTTGGCACGTGAAAGGAGATCTTGGAAGGCAGTAGACACATCTGCAACCTTGCGACGGACCTGGGAGTCTGAGGGTTCAATGTGTGAATACCTCTGAGGAAGACTTGTTCGGAATGCATTCAGGGTCTTCAAGTGATCCTGAAAAATAAAGAAGATGCTTACTCTCCTCACTTTGTTATGTTACTAAAACTTACATAAAGGTCCTTTAACCCTTTTGGCGTCAACCAGAGTACATACTCGTCCTAATGTCCACACTTAGGAACTTTTTTTCTCTTTGACGTGTGTATTGTAAGCGAAATCTGTTGGTGGAAAACTTTTCGTTTTTGAACTGCCTATGCTTTAGGATGAAGTTAAATGTTATTTCCTTACTAATATTATCATGGTGTTTATTTTTCGTCATGCTTGGAAGTGGCAAGCATGTATATTTGCGATTGGTTCAGTTTCTGTGTCACATAGTGAGAGTGTTATTAGTAATGTTGCTGGAGGATAGTTTGATGTTTTTGATCAGTCCTTGAGCGAGAGTGTGAGAGCAATGAGTCATATCGATGATCAGAATCCCTCAGGAAGTGCTCAAAACAATTAACATACTAGACCAATGGTTCCCAAATGTGGTATGCAAAAGGTTTCTAAATGTACTCTTTTTTTTTTTAAATCACACAATATTGTACTAGTCTTACGTACTCTGCAGGATTTGCATATGTGGGACAAGTGGTGGTACACTATATATGCACCCTGGACGCAAGAAGTACACAGAGGTCTTAAGTTTGGGGGTCACTGTACAAGACAACACCTCCAGAACTCCTGAATTTCACCCTTGCTTCCTAATGGAAGAACACTATTCAAGAGCAAGCCTCTTGCAATGACACAAGATGGTCAGAGTGCTACTAGGCTTAAGGTGATAAGCTCTCCATAAATTCCAAAGAGCATAGTGCTAAAAGTAAGTTTTCCCACCTTTCCTTCATCAAGGAATTTCTGAGCAGCCATGGTTAAGAAGCGGAGGTCTGCCTGATGAGCCATCACATCTCCCACTAAGTCCTTTGTGGTATCAGCATGGGATTTTAACTTTGGAAGATCAGAGAGGGCTTGCTCCTTTTCATGAAGCTTTCTACTTGCATCAGCTAGCCAGGTCTCAAAAGTGTTCAGCTCTGATCTGTAAACAGAACAGGATTAGTAGCTTATAACAAATAACTTTAGAACAAGAATTGTGAGCATAAAGAATGAGAGTGTGATTAAATACTGGAATTTGCTGAGTTCATCCAAAGCAGAATGCAACTTTTTGAGAAGCTGGTCACAATGGTCACTAGCTGACTCATAACGTTGCTTAAGCTCATCTCCATGACGTCTCAATTGAGCAATTTCATCAGGTGAAAGGAATTCTTGTCCTTCTTCCATGATATGCTGCATCTGGTCAACTGCGGTATGCATGGGACGGCTGTGTTCCTCAATGTCATTTGAAATTTGCTGAAGGAAGAAAACCACCAGCATGATTATTCATTCCCATTGACATTCTGTACAAGCCTCCCAACCTTGCAAAAGCTCCTTACCTTTAAGACATTGATCTGATTCCTCAATTTATCTACATTCTCCTTGGCAGGTTCCTGGGTGGCTAGCTTCTTCTCAGTTTCACCAACCCATGCAAGAAGCTTGTTGATTGTATCATCACAAAGCTTGTACTTCTCCTCCATGGCCAGCTATTTTTTTTAAAGAAAAAGATGAGAATTATGAATGCTGAACTGTAAAATAAATTTAAATGTATAGGATTAAAAATAGCAGTCAAGCCATAATTAAATGAAAAACATTCAAAGAAGCTTCTCTTGCCCATCTACTCATTCAATGCAAGAAAAAAACCTGCTACCTGAATTTTTGCAAAGTAAAAGTTAAAAAATTGCACATAAGATGCAATCCTTTCTTCACATGTTCAAGGATGAACATGATTTGTCACCAAACAAATCAAAACCATGCAAGGAATAAGGGAAACCTGGAAGGGAAATCATATTGCAATCACAGTACTTGTAGATAGTCCTCAAAACCAAGCATACCTAGAGGACATGTTCTTGTGAAGTACAAGCTAAACAGCAAATGGATAAATAATTATTGTATACACTTTATGGATCAGGTAAGAGTATCACTTGCCACTTGAATATCAAATTTTGGAGCCTTATGAAAAATGTATCACATTTTGGAGTTTTATCAATACTGCCATGCCCATAAAAAACTGACTTCCATGTCCTGCAGTATGCTTGGGTCATAGACAGGTGATTGAGGCTGTAAGCATGACACTGGAGCATCAATGGAATGTAACTGCCACTGGATTTTGCAAGAACAAGATTGACCCTACAATGAAGAATTGGAACATTGCATCAGATTCCCATAAAGAAGGATTAGCTGAGGATTATCCCAAGTGAGTAACTGGTAGCAGCCCATGTAGATATAAAGCATTGGTTAGGAATGGGAAGCATAAAATACCAATAATCAAATAGTCTGGGTTATGGAACTGGGAATAAGTGGAGGTAGAATGATTGATATTGTCATACCCAACGTTAATTCCCTCAAGCTCATGATCATACCCACAGCCAGCCAACTAAATGGGTGAAGTCAAGCGACAAGGCAGATCACATCAAGCTCCCAATTCAAGCCAAATTAAGCATGTTGAAGCCAGTCCTGAGCAGGCAACGGAGAATATGGAGCTTGGGAGAGCTCTCTTACCCTGGCTTCTGCTGTTAGTAGAAAACCTTTATTCATGGCATCCAAGAGACTCATCCTTTTCCCAGTAGATGGGTCGATCAACTCTCCAGTGATGGGATCCAGCAAACCTGCTTGTACAGCTTCAGCAAGGGATACAATCTTGCCAGACACAGGATCACGAATCACAGTGGTTGTTGGGTCTATAAGACCACTGTCCAGTGCTTCTTGCAAAGTCACAGCCCTCTCTCGGAATGGATCAGAGAATTTTCCTGTCTCTTGGTCAAACAGTCCATATTGGAGAGCTTCCATCAGAGAGAAAGGCCTTTCAGGCACTAATAACATTCCATTTTCTATTGCCATGTCGAGGGGGAGAAGATGATTTGTTGCTTTGTTGTAGAACATGCCTTTTTGAGGGTCTACCAAACCCTGCCTTATAGCCTCAGGAAGATTCAAGATGAAGCCTCCCCGTGTATCCTTCACAACACAGGAATTTGGATCAATGAGGCCATACTGAATAGCCTCTTGAAGGGTTAACACTTCTTCAGAAGCAGGATCAGTGAAGCTCCCACTATGCAGCGACAGAAGACCCTTTTGAATAGCTTCCATGAAACTGAGTGGCTCTCTCCAAAATGCAACAGTCCCTTGCTCAAAGAGAATGCAGAGCTTCTTCATTTTACCTGTCTGAGGATCAAGCATTGCCTTTTTCTTTATGTCAATGATGCCTTCTTGTATAGCAGACTTAAGTGTTTTGAACCTCCCAGTCCTTGGATCCTTTATCACTGCTGACTCAGGGTCAATCAGTTCAGATACAATGGCTTCTTCCAGACTGCAATCCATACATGTCCTTGGATCTCTGAACTTCATCCTAAGCAAATCAATTGAGCCACGACGCATAGCTTGCTGGAATGTGATGGGTTTTTCAACAGTCACTATTAGCCCCCTAGCAAAAGCAACATCAACAGGGTATGTGACCTGTAGCTTTGGATCCTTGACAGTGCCCCTTCTCTCATCAATATCTCCATCTTCAATGGCACTCCTTATGCTCTTCAGATTCCCAGAATTTGGATCTCGAAATGCAGATGTACTTGGCTCAATGAGACCCAATTCAACAGCATAATATAAGTCCAGGTGGTCTCCTACCACAGGATCTATGAAGCGGCCAGTTTCACTGACATATAGTTTATTCTTCAGCATTTCTTCAATGCTCATGGGTCTTTTAGAATTGACGATCAGACATTGTTCCAAGGCTTGTTGGAGGGTCAACTGATCATTTGAACCTGGAACAACATACCTTCCTTCCTTGCTATCAACCAAGCCCTCAGCTACAGCTTCTGGTAATGCCAACAATTGACCACTCACAACATGTCGAATAATGGATCTCTCAGCATCTAATACATCTTCTTTGCATGCCTCTTCAAGTGTCAGCATACGTCCATGAGTGGGATGAGCAAACTTTCCAGTAGAAGGAACATACAGTCCAACTGAGATGGCATCATAAATGCTAAGAGGGCGTTCTATATCCACTATTAGCTGTTGATCAAGAGCTTCTGAAAGAGAAATCTCCAAGCCAGATGTGGGGTCCTTGAACACACCTTGCCTTCGGTCAATGATACCTTCACGGCATGTGGCACCAAGGCTGAGGAGGTGGCCATTTTCCTTGTCCCAGAAACAAGGAAAATATGGATTGATGATAAACCGTCGTAATGCTTCGTGCAATGTGATCTGATTCCCAGTATTTGGATCTGTGAATCTCCCAGTCACCTCATCATATAATCCTTGATGCAATGCTTTCTGCAATGATATCACAGCCATACTATCCACAATGAGACCAGTTTCAAAGGATTCAATGAGGTCACACATTTCTCCTGTTTCCATGTTCTTGACCTTTCCAGACACTACATCAACAAAGCCTTGGTTGAGGGCATCATTCAAAGGCATTTTCTTCAGAAACCCACTTCTGGTGTCTTTTACATGCACAGAATTGGGATTGATAAGATTGAGTTGAATGGCTTCCTGAATATCAACCCATTTACCAGTGGCTGGAACTAGGAATCTTCCCTCCTCCCTTGAATAGATGCCTTTGATCACAGCTTCTCTCACAGACATGTTGGGTCGTATCTCTATTAGTAGACCTTGATCAAATGCAGCCTGGAAATCAACTTTATTATATCGACCCACTTTCACAGTTCCATCCTTGGAATCTATCACTGCATTTTCAACTGCTTGCATGAATGTCATCAAATTTCCCTTTGAATCCTTCACAAGGGTAGAAGATGGATCAATCAGACCACTCCTGATGGCACGATCAGTTGTGAACTTCTCCTTTGTTTCAAGCCTTAAGAACTTCCTAGATTTAGTATCATAAATACCCTTGAAGACAGCTTCAGGAAGGGAGAAACTCTTCTTTGCTGAGACAATCAATCTACGATCTAAAGCATCATACAGATTCAGATCAGCTCCACTGACAGGATCAGTGCAAATGCCATGACGAGGGTGTATAATTCCCACAATGATAGCTTCCTGGAGGGTGAGCAGATCACCAGAACGTGGATCCTTGACAGTTAGTGCTGAAGGCTCCACTTCCCCTCGTTTGATGGCTTCTTCCAGGGTGAGCTTCTCATCTGATCCAGGTAGTGTTATCATACCACTTTCAGCGTCATACAAGCCCTCTTCTAAGAGTTCCTGAAGGGGTCGATAAAGACTTTTGGATGATAAAAGTCCCTCATTGAAAGCAGTGGATAGAGACATTGGTGCAGGGTGAACTAATTGACCAGTTTTTCCATTTATAATACCTCTCTCTAAGGCCTTTTCCAATGATATTTGTGCATTACTCTGGGGGTCTTTGACTTGTACAGTTGATGCATCAAGAAGTTTAGAATCCAAAGCATCCTGGAGTGTTAGAAGCTGCCCAGTAGCAGGATTTTCCCAAATGCCTAATTCTGGGTCATATAGTTCCTGAGCCAAGGAGTCAAGAAGAGGAATGCTGAATTTTGCAGTTAGAATCAAGCCACTATCTAAGGCTTTGTCCAAACACAGCAGTTCTCCACTGGTGGTGTTCTTTAACTGACCAGTGCAAGGGTCAACAAGCTTTCTTTCTAATGCTTCTTCAAGAGTGACAGTTTCTCCCTTGCTGGTATCTAGGCATTCGGTGATAACAGGGTCTACAATGCCTCGATTTACAGCCTCATCAATATTCACTCCCTGGGCTGTAGCAGGATCACGAATCAATCCTGTTTCTGGGTTGTAAAGTCCTTTCCGAATTACTGCCTCTATTGACATAGGCACCTTGCTAGTTGTGATGAGTCCCTGCATGATAGCTGTCTTGAGTTCCAGCTCTCTGCCCTTTTCAGAATGGACATACACACCATGCTTCAAGTCAACCAGGCCTGAGCTCAAGGCTTCATCCAAAGAAACCAACTTTTTGGCTTCCAAATCCCTGACTAGAACTGAGTCTGGTCTTACAAGGCCCATATTGATAGCTTCATGCAGTGGAATCTCCCTTCCAGAAACAGGCTCTTGAATGTTTCCAGTATCAAAATCATACAATTTTTTATTGATAACTTCATGAAGTGATAAGGGTTGCACTGGCTTTCCAGGTGAATGAGCCTTCTCAGATACTTGAATCCATCCCTTGTCTACTGCATCATAGAAAGGGACCCTCGTGCCTGTTGACGGATCAACCATATGGCCTGTGCACTTATCAATGAGCAATAAATCAAGAGCATCAATGAGGGGAACAAAAACACCTTTTCTGAGATCCTTGACTAGAATCAATTCTGCATCAAACATACCCAGATTGATAGCTTCCTCAAGTGTGATGGGATCTCCAGTGTTATCATCAACAAAGGTTTCAGATTCTGGATCATATGAGCCCTGTTCAATGGCATTCTCCATACTCAATTGTCTGATAACATGGACAGAGTATGGTATATTTTCTATCAGGACCATTTTGGTTTCATTCTGTACATCCACAATTGACTCTGGAGAAACAATATGATGATCAAGTGCATTATGCAAAGAAAATGTTTCATTTGTTTTGGGGACGACAAGGACACAGGTGTCCAAGATGATCAAAGACTGAGAGAGAGCTTCAGCAATTGGCACCTTCAGAACAGGATAAACCACTGAGCTCTGCATATCAATTTCTTTGCCATCTCCAGTTTCTTGCTGGCTATTGTTTATTCTGGGAAATCGTGAACATGGTGCTTGGAGTTGTTCACCTATCATGGCAGCAACTTCTTTTCCCATGAAAGCAGGAACACCAATCACTGTAAGCAATCCTGATTTCAGAGCTTGTTCCAAACTAATTTTGTTGCCAGTAGCAGAAGCAATGAAGTTTCCAGTTTCCCTGTCTAAAATGCCACCCTCCAGAGCTTCTTTCGTTGTCAGTAGACAATTTTCCTCAACAAGATACAAAACACAGTTGGGATCAATCACTTCTCTAGTTAAGCATTCTTCAAAACTCAACAATTCTTGTGTCTTTGGATCAAGAAAACTTTCCTTGTTCTCATCATAAATTGACTGGATAGCTTGGGAGAGGGTCAGTTTTGACATGGGCATGGCTTTTTTTGAAGCAGATTCACTGGGATTAAGGATACCCTCATCAATTGCACTAGTGATGCTTATAACATCTCCAGAACTAGGATTCTTAAATGTCCCCTCTTCCAGATCTACCAATCCTTTTCGAATGGCCTCACAAAAGCTGATTTTATCATGACCAGCACTGGCAACACTGGAGTCACTATCTTCATTCAACTTTTCAGCTCTGAGTACTACATGCTTCATTACAGTCACAGGATTGTCCATACCCACATTTGGGGTAGTGTCCGTCACTTCATGAACACTGGGAGACATAGAAAGTTTCAAGTCCCTGGTAAGTGGCAAAATCATTTGCCCTGAATCCAGGTCTATTATGCCAAAGTCACTTCCAAGCAAGTTACTAGTGAGGGGAGCATCAGTTGTGCTCTTGGCTTTACGCCTCGCCTTGGCTTGCTTTTCTACAGGTTCAGCACTGAAGGATTTGGCTCGCCCAATTGCAACTTTGAACTTGGGCTCAGTAGTTACTTTGGAACGAGTGATATCTCCCAATGAAGGTCTCCTTTGTTCTCGATCTTGTACTGCAGGCTCAGACCTCTCATACTCCCGCTGCTTTTCATCGCGATACTTCTTCAACACTTCCAATTCATCTGTTGTGAGAAAACCCCTGTCCACTGCCTCCTCAGCACTTATTTCATCTCCAGTTTCAGGATCTTGAACAATAATAGTCCATTCAATGGTTTTCGTCGTATCAGCTTCCATATATTCCCCATCAGGACCATACCCTTCAAGCACTTGTTGTCTATGTATATCTTCATCAATCAGACCTTTTTGCAAAGCCTCATCGAGGCTTAATTCTTGCTTTGTCCGGGGATCAATCACTGTTGCTTTCTTGTATGTGGTAGCCAGCATACCTTTCTCTATTACACTAGTTTCAGGTTTCTCCAGTGAAGGTTCTACCATCACAATTCCCAAATGTGTAGCATCAACTAAAGGATGCCTCCTTCCAGTCTTGTCTTTGTACTCTCCTGTTTTCTTATCAATGAACCCTTTCCTCATTGCATCATTGATAGCAATAAACTTATTGGAACTGGGTTCCTTCACTCTGACCCGTCTAGGTTGAACCAGTCCTTCTTTTACAGCCATCAAGAGATCCATTTTTCTTCCATGGGACAGTACTTCCACCATTGCCTCACTAGGATAGAATATAACATCTCTAGAGACTTGAATGGGTGACTTTGAAATTTTCTGTTGCTCTTTGTCACAGGTTTGAAGAGTGGTCAGTTGGCTCTCTGAATGCTGAATGCGAAGAGTCTTGGAATCGGGCTGATCGTCTCCTCTCCTGTCTTTCAACATAATGTACTTCTTTTGAACAGCATCTCTCAAAGAGTATTTCCTTCCATCTCTGTCAACATAGTGACCTGTAGAATCAACAAATTTCTTCTCTAGGCTGTGAAGAATTGTTGTAGGCTTCCCATTGTAAGGATCCATGATAGTAGCAGATGAGGGATCTATAATACCCATCTGGATACATTCTTCAAATGAAACCAAGCGATCAGATCCTGGGATTGTTAAGAGTCCAGTCAAGGGGTCAAATAGGTTCAAAGCAAGGGCTTCTTTGAGAAACCATCCTTTTGCTGGCATTTCATAAGCTTGAACTCCCAATGAGGAAGAGCCAAAATCATAGTCAGAGGATACAGAATATTTGGGAACAGTTTTTTTAGCAACTTCAGATATGGGCATACTTCCCTCAGTTTTACCTTCCATTGTCCTTAGACTTTGTTGCTGAGAGTCTGGCTTCTCAATAGAGCTTTTATTTGAAGCATGCTGAGAATCACTTTTCTCTAACTCCTGTGGGTTCTCCTGCCAAGATGATGAAAGAGCAAGGAGACCCTGGGAAAGGGCATTCTGAATGGGAATTTCACTATTAATTTGCTCATCATAAAAAGTTCCCCTATCCTCATCAATTAATCCTCGTTCCAATGCTTCAGTCATTGTCACTTTCTGCTGAACAAACTTCTTCACATAGCGCTTCACTGTTTTAGTAACTGTGGAAGTTGTTACAGTGATATTCAGCAGGCTCCTAAGAAATGTTGCACCTTCAGGAGTGATCAACTTTTTGGCAATGGCTTCTTCAATTGGGAGTGGCTTTTTGTTCTCACGGTCCAAAACTTGTCCTGAAACTGGGTCTAACCTTTTATTAAAAACTGCTTCAAGAACAGACAGTTCCTCTCCTTTGGAATTCCTGATGCCAATGGGTTTTGACAAAATTTCATAAAGTTTATATTGAACAAGACTGCAGCCTGCAGCATCTTTGAAAGAGAGCTTTTTACCAGTATGGGTGTCTACAACCATTCCCATTTCAGAATCAATCAATCCTTTCTGCAGGGCCATGTTGAAACTTATGTAATCACCTGTAGACTGGTCCTTGAATCCATCAATATCAAAGATGACCTTCTGAGCTACAGATGTGAGATAGCCTTTGTGGGCTGCTTCAGGAAGAGTCAACTTCGTATTGGCTGCTGTGTCACAAAAGTGTCCATCTGGAATGATGAGTCCCATGCTCAAAGCTTTGGCTAATGTGACCAAATCTTGTGAAGCTGTATCTGTGACAGACTTAGACTCTGAGTCAAGAAGTCCAATAGCAATGCCTTCCAAGACAGACAGTTCCTCTTTTGTCACTGGATCAATGATGAGGCCATTGGAACTCACCAGATCCATATCTACAACATCCTTAAGAGTCAGTGGTCTGTGAAGATACATCTGAGCATGAGCTTCCTTGAACGTTAAATACTCTCCCTTCCTCCCATCAATATACCTTCCAATTGAGGGACTGATCAACTTGCGCTCTACTGCTTCAAGCAGAGTTAATCGATTCTGTCCATCAAGGCAATCAAAGACTTCACAGATATAAGGATTGAGCAAGCCACGAGCCATGGCTTCATTCAGAGGGAATCTATCACCAGAATTCCTATCTATCAACTGCCCACTGGATTCATCCACGATCCCTTGAGCAACAGCATCTGACAAGCTAATGCCATATGAAGTTTTGGCACTGGGTTCAAGTGATATGTACCCTAAAATATGGGCTTCATGAAGAGACAACTTCATATCATGAATCAAAAGCTCCCCTGTCTTAACATCAAGAACACCTCTCTTCACAGCTTCAGTGACAGTCATAGTGGGAGAAGTCACTATGCCCATTTGAATGAGATCTCTTACCTTCTCTTGAAGCACAACGCCTAATCTCACAGCTTCTTGGACTGATACACACTCTCCTGTGCTGGGATTCACAAAACTTCCTCTATCTGGATCATAGAGTCCCTTCCGAATGGCTTCAAGGAGAGTCAGTGATACACAAGTTTGAGGATCTATCACACCACAAGCACTGAGGAGTTTTCCACCCAGTTCAGAATTTACATAGCCTTCTGTTATAGCCTCACTGAAGGTGAGACAGCGATTCGTCCTGGGATCCACAAACTGTCCAGTTTCACGACTGAGGAGTCCATCTGCAAATGCTTCTGATACACTGAGCACATGACCAGTCTTAGGATTGAAAATTCCAGGTGCATGAGTCATCACATCAGTCACAACTCCCTCTTCACTTCTGCGTCGAGTGGACTTAATTTCTGTGAACTGCATGGAAGTTCCTCGAGGTGGATGTGACAATGTGCTTAGATTTCCCTCCAAACCATTCGTTCCTTGTCCATTAGCCAATGATGAGATAAGTAACTTCTTGTGAGGAACATGATTTGCACTCTGCTGCAAAGTGACATTGGCCATGGACATTCGTTGCTCCCCAATTATTGGATCACCCACTCTCACCCTAAGACAAAACACATGATATGTGATCAGATGCAGACATTGATGCTAAAGAAAAATTAGGAAAAATTCATAAAAGTGACAGCATATTGACAGTCATAACACCATCCAGTCAGCACTAATGATGAAGTAAAGGTTATGCATTTCTGTCAGAGATCCTGCATTATCAGACTTGAAAAACAGCTTCTCAAGATCATGCTTGCCCTTGTGAGGGATGAAACATAGCTGCTACTCAACCTTCCTAAACTCATTAAATATTCAGTGCACATCAG
Organism: Darwinula stevensoni; assembly: GCA_905338385.1. Classification (NCBI taxonomy): domain Eukaryota; kingdom Metazoa; phylum Arthropoda; class Ostracoda; order Podocopida; family Darwinulidae; genus Darwinula; species Darwinula stevensoni. Next base: position 102,779 of record CAJPEV010000090.1, read on the forward strand.
ACAAGTGATGTAATACTTGTAACATCCAGATAAACCAGAATTCAGAATACCTGATGCAACATCATTGTGAGTTATCTCCTTGACATAGAAACGAATTCATGACAATTGATGATGACATGATAAAGGAAATTGTGGTTTCCTACATATGATGTTCAAATAAAGTTCAACTTCATATAAAGCTCTCAAACAATTGAGAAGAAAGTATTTCACAGATGCTAGAAGGAATAACACTGCTGATACCTCTTAATTCAAGACATATGTTAATAATAATCTAGGCATTTCTTACATCAATGACTACAATGCAATGATATTTTAAAGAGGGAAGAAGAGTCCCCATTAACCATCTAAAAAACTTGAGTTTATCAAATAAACGATATGAGACTTGAAAAAATGTGCTTCAATAATATATGAGGAAACCTTAAGGTTGCAAAAGCATCATTGAGCCCAACAGTAATGACATGCTTGCAGTGGAAGTCATACAAATACATCTAAATAATAATAAATCCTGACAGCAGAATGGGCCTAAATTACTTAAGAGCATGAAACTATCTATATCAATATGTACCATACAGAGTGGAAAAACTAAGGGTTTGACAGAAGCAAAACTTCAGATGGTGGTTGATTAGTTTGATATCTCACCTTCTGCTGGAAGTGTCACCATTCACACCATCAATTTCCATTTCCAAGCTCTCCAAGATGTTGAATTCTGAACGAAAAGTTCTCAGCTGTATGGGAGTCACCTTTTCAATGCTGAACTGGAAGATGCAAAGACAGCAGAATGGTGAGTAGGCATCTGTTACCAATGCAATACCATAAAAAGCGACTTCCATTCATGGGCACTGGTCCTGCAAGTTCATTAGAAATGCAAATGACATTTCTAGGGGTCTATGGATACCCCCTATGTTTCCTTTCCTATGGACAACATCCTCATCCATCTTTCCCATTCTTGGACAATGAGTCATAATGCTACAAATGGACTGAGAAAATGATTGATATAAGAGGATGTCATCAATTCTTTTCAAGGGCATGATAGAACTATTACTTTCTCAGCCATCATGACAACTCTACAGACTCATTGGTGCCATGTTCAATATCACTGTATGGTTGTTATATAACTATAAGCTGACTGCTCCATATAAAGTGTGACACAAAAGTCACTTGACAAACGAGAAAAAAACCCCTTTGCCTAAAATCTTTATTTCTGAACTAGCAGAGATGCTCAAAGTGTTCTCTGTGAACCACAATGCTGTTTAACATAGCCCCAGAGGAAGAAATCCAGGGGTGTGAGGTCAGATGATTGAGGGGGCCATGACACAGGTCCACCTTGTCCAATCACTGATTACCAAACAGGTTATTCAGTCAAGATAGCAAAGACTTAGGTCAAAAAGGCCAAAAAGTTTGTGACAGCGAATTGTAATGCATATTTAGTGAACACCTACAAAGCAAAAACAACAATTTTAGACATAGTTGTTTTTTTCTCATTTGTCAAGTGACTTTTGTGTCACACTGTAGAAGAATTGAGAGGGTAGGCTAACAACTTCATGTTTACCCCTTATGCTACTATAATAAATTTCAGTGCCAGCTACTTGCCACTGCCAGGAAGTTTTCTTACCTGCAAAGGGCGTTCCTCTGTTTTCAGCAGACTTGAATAGTGCTGTATCTTCTGGTAAGCAAGTGCAACCAGGTCTTCATAACAGGAGTTGAGCTCATCCAGTTCCCGAGCAATAGATGAAGTGCCAGGAGGCATGAAAGGCTGATTCTTCTTCAAAATGCTTGCATCCAAACTTGGGTGAACATCTTCAAGGCTTGCCTTGTATTGCCTCAGTTGAGTGTCATAAATCTGTAGGGGTGTTAGAAAGCCAGTTAGTGTTTATGGTTAGTGCCAAGAGAATGACATGCATCATCAGGTGATGCCATTTGTTGTAAGTGTTTTGACAATGAGTGAATGACTGAATATACAGAGTTTTCCTGACACCTACTTCACAACATCTCAGCAAATACTAACAGAATAAAATGACACCAAGAAACTTCAAAGTTTACTAACTACTGAATGAGATTGCCACAACACAATTAAAACTTGGCTTTCACCGTGTGACACTTTTTGCCTTTTACAAACAATATACAAAGAAGGAAATTAAGGAACTATGTAGCAGATGTGCAATACTAGTGGGTAGGGAAATGACTCACTTTTGCTTCTCGTATGAATCTTCCCCCTTGAGCATTCAGTTCTTCAATAGAATCCTGTTGAGCCGCCAAGACATGGTACATGTTCTATAGGGAATAAGAGTGCCCATGAATATCCTTCCGCAACGGCCCGACTGGTTTCTGCCTTTAACCTTTTCGATCCGGTTCGGGGGAGATCCAAGCTCTAGGATTTTCACTTGTTGCGACTGTACTTTGCGATTCATCCAACAGTATGAAGATTTGACTGTAGGCTTCAGGGCTAAATTATTTGTGAAATGCATTGGTGTTGTGTTCAGGTCAAGGGTCTATCATTCATTATAACAGTGGGGGATATCCAGTCCAAAAGTACTGGTCAACAGTGTCATTGCCAATTCAGTTAGTGATTAATGGAAGATGAGCCGGATCAGAAAGGTTAAAAAAATTACTGACCCAATCTTCAGAAAGCACAATAAAATTAGCAAAAACAAAAAGATGAGAGTTGATGGTTATTTGGTTGTGCATTCCACTAGTATTGACAAGGAAATCCTGCTGTTAACAGCTACAGATTTTAGATGAATATCATCATCATGCTGAAAGACTTTGTACAATGCCAAAAACAGAGACAGAAAACACTTTGAAAAACAAAGCAAATATTCATAAATGGTAAAATCATATTCTCAACAACTCCAATGATGCTCCAGCAGTAATCAGCTTCAAAGTTTGCACAACTAATAACTTATAGCATTATCAACCTACCATGGTTGCCTCCAAGTCATTTGCCTCCTTCATTTGTATTTCCATCTGATTGACCCATGATTTTTGGGTATTAATGCTGTCCTTGTACTTGCGAAGCATATCAGATGCAGCCTCACAACTCTTCAGCCTAGGAATACCACATATTGCTTCTCATGTCTGCAATGAAAAATGAGGGAACATTTCTTATAAAAACCTACCTTTCAGGTACTTGGACACGAACATTTCCCCATCTCTTGGTTAGTTTCTTCACATCTTCCTCAAGGCGATCAACATCAGGATGCCTTCTTTGATTGGGACGGGACTTCTCAACTGCAGGACGGACACTGCGAACATCTTCACCGAGTTGATCCAGAACACGCTGATGAGTCTGAATTGTGGCTTCAACAGTGAGCAAATCTTCATGAATCTGTAAAAAATAAAAAAATCCATTTGTGTAAATTATGTTGATGTTCCACTATGCTTTCATGGGTGAGTGGCATGCTATATACATTGACAATAATAAGTTTACTTTAGAAAACATAACTGTGCTGAGTGTCATAGATGAACAACAATCTATGTGACAGATTACTTGCCTCCCTGAGTGAATCCAAATCTGAGGGCATGGAATCTGAAGATGCTAGTTTGAGCTCCAAGTCAGCCACTAGCCTTATAGCTTCCTCCATGTCTGTGAGAACAATCTCAAGGACCTTCATCCTTTCAGTGTAAAATTGGGACATGTTCCATATTTTCTGCCATTTCTCAAGGCACTTATCCAAACGAGTCTGCTGAGAAGCAGTCTTCTTGGGAAGCTCACGGAAAGTCTCTTGAACCCGCTCCACCAATTCTTCATAGGACTAATGGCAATGCATAATAATTTTTTAAAATACAATATTCTGTCTCAGACCAATAAATGAGAAAATGCAGAAAATGAAGACTAATTAGATCTCACCTGCAACTGGCTCTCAAATTCCTTATGTTCAATCACCAGTGTTTCAAGGGTGTCAAGGCTACGAGGAATATTACTTTGACACCGAGACTTCAGGGTCTGCTCTGCATCATCCAGGGCAGACTGTAGGGTGGCTATGTCCTCAGCAAAGTTCAACTTGGCAGCTGTTATCAATTGCACCAAAAAAATTCATTGAGAAAGGAAAAATTACTATGCAAATAATTTCACTACACGTTAAGTTTTCTTTTGAGTAACTGGACCTACATGAATCCTTGACAGTAGCTAGCAAGTAATGACATGCTAATGATGGAGAAGGGTCACTGAAAGGGTAGACAACACTTGATACCAACATTCCATTATCAACACATAACTGTATAAGTATAAGCACTTCATCATCATAGTTCAAAATTGTTCCTTGTGAATCCATTTCATTAAGAACTTGATACTTCGTGTTTGTAAAGACTGCTTCTAGATCAACTGTGAACATTACCATCATAGAATATCTGATGGTTAAATATGCCTTAAATTCAATTCCAAGAACAATCACTTAGCCATAAATGCATAAGAGCACTCAATGATCGAATGCCTCCAGTTAGACTAAATGGAAAAGGAGAGGATGAGGTCATTTTATTGAAGAAAGCCAATGTGGACTTGTGGATCAGTTAGCAGAACAGTTGATGCGGCTAAAAATTTAATAAGGAAAGTGACTTAATAAAATGAACAATTTGTTAGTTCTGACTTAGAAGTTTTATATCAAGTATCGACTTTAGATCACTATGGCCTTCAAGTAATAAAAAACTCTAGCCTGTACATGAAGTATTAACACATAAAGCTTGAGGATGGATGCATCCACCACAAAACATGTTGGCAAACAATACAGCTATAGCCATCATCCTTGAGCCACCTGCAGGACATGACAGCTCTAGTCATCCACATATCTTATAGTACTAAATCAGGGGGAGCACATGGGATGCAACTGACTTGGCTTGAAATTCTGTCATGGTTGAGCCAACATGAAATACAGCAGTGTATTTCTGGGATATCCAGCCAAAATCCAGGTGTCTTCCAACATGTTAAACCTTTTCATTAGGATAGAGAGGAGACATACTGTCTCTCAACATCATGGCAATGATTGGATGGCAAATTGCAGTGATCATTTAACTCTGGAATGGTGAAAATTCTTCAGTTGATTCTTTGCTTCAAGGGTTGAGCTAGTGCAAAATGAATGCAGATGTATACTAGGCTCAAACAGTTGCATCCTAGGGGATACAAGGGATTTTTATTCAGTCCTATTCCCCCAAATGGAATTGAAACCATTGTCAAGAAACAAAGATCTCTCTGCCTAAGTTGCAAAGGAAAGAAATCAATCATGCATACATTTAATTGCACATGTCTTGGCTGAAATGTTTGTTTTCCAGCCATTTCAACTGAAAAAAATTATCATCATGATAGCCACTGGGTTATCCAACTTCTCTTATGAATGATGAAGCAGAATAGAAATTTTCCTTGAAGGACATAATCCTATATAGTTACTGTAAACTTATGCTTTTTATTTTTTCAGCTATCCATCATGTCTCAACATTCCTAAAAGTATGATTATGCCAACTCACCTTCACCACGACGGGCTCTCTCCTCATACTCCTCAAAAAGTCTATTGCACCGTGCAATTTCATCTCTCAGCCTCCTCAGATGGGGATCAGTAGGATCACCTTCTGATATCAGCTTCTCTGCATCTTCATTGAGGGCCCTCTTGATCGCTTCCCTCTGCTCAGGGGCCATTGCCATATACTGGAGAGGAATCAGTCTTGTGAGAACTCCATTCAAGAGATCAAGACAGTGGTTAAGAGATATTAAGTAAAACTCACTTGCTCAAATGTCCAGCTAAGAACCACCTTTATGGTGGCAAAAATCATATTCTGTCTCATGCGATGCTGCTTCTTTTGCCAGAGGTTGATGCAATGGTCATAAGCCTGTTGTAGTCTCTCTGCAGTGTCAATGGCTTCTTGGTTTGGTGGGGGAATTAGGAAACATACCCCTGGCACTTCACCCTCCACACCTGCAGAGTTACTGATACGCCACTTACTTGGCTGAGAGTTGTTGTGCAAAACACACTCTTCTTGTTTTTGCACAGTCATCTGAACAAAAACACACAGGCGTTTATCAATGCTGGAGTCACCAAGGGTCCACTCTCTATTAAAAAAAGACATATCCTCTAACTTACAGTCATCTGCTTGTATTGACAGATGGCAGTCACAGGCAAAGGCCGAGCAACACGGTCTCTTCTCTGTTTCAGGGGGACGATTTCACGGCTTCTCTCCTTCAAGGACTGTACCACATCTCCATACCGAGTGAGATCATCCCTCAAATCTTGCATTTCTTTCATGAGGTGTTCACCTTCCTCCAGGGAGAAGTCTGACTTGCTGAATACTGTGTTGAGCATTTCTTCTTGCCTATAAATCCATTGAAAATTGGGATCTCATCTCATTGCCAAGGCATTTAAAATTTTAAAAATGATTAAATGAAATAGCAAAGAAAGACCCCTATGACATAAAATTAACAAACTTCTTCCAGTAAGAGCAATTCTTTCAGTCATCTACATCAATCACATCTCCCTCTGTTTAATGAATTTTAATAAATTTATGGAAGGAGATCATTGGCCTGCTGTCTTTGAAACACAAGAGCACTTACTTGATAATCCATTGGGAACACTCTTGTGCTTCAGAGAAAAATCTCTGATATGCAGCTGCATGATGAAGATGGGTCTCAAGACAAAGAGTCAGTTGTAGAATCCATGACCACTGTGTCTGCATGGCAGCCATGTAAGCTTCAATGACTTTGGCAGCAGGATGATTCTGCAAGACCAGTCCTTCACCTCTATGCTGCACAGCATTGAACTGGATCTCCCGTCGCTCCAAGTCACTCATCAGGGTCTAGAGAACACAGGGAATGATCCTGTTCATGACAGTGCTCTAAGAAGCTAACATGCATTTCTACATGTCACATTGCTATGATCCAGCAACAAAAATAATTCAAGACAATTCCTATGCAGAATCCAGATCTTATCCAAAACATTAATTCAACATGCTTCCAAAAGACCAATGTTTAAACTCACCTCATAGTACTGCTCTACTTCCACTAGATCCAAGTTTCGTGAGCTCCAGTCACGGTTTACTTCCACTTCTTCCTTCTCATTCAGCCAAATTAGTTCAGTAGTGGCTGACTGAATGAAATCTAGCAGAGTCTCTAGATCAGACAAGCGCTTGTTTGAAGTAACAAGAAGCTCTGAATAAGCTTTCTGGAGTTGAATGAGCATCTGTGAGTATAGTGATGCTTCTTCCCCTTGAAAATTCCGCTGGAAAGTAAAGTTACCCAGAATGAGGGTAGGCTGACATGAACCTTCAGATGTTCAACATTCCACACAAATTTAAAATAAATGCTTAAAAGAACTGACACAGGCTGAGGAAAAACTGTACTAATAGCAAACACCCTACCCTTCTCTTTCAAAGCTCATTCATATGATTAGTAATTTGTTTACCTTGGCTGCCACACATCTCTCAATCTTTGACTGGAATTGGTCAATGGTGTGGTGCTCCTTCTTTTGTCTTTCCAACTCATTCTGGACACTTGGAAGATCATTTCCATACTCTGCTGTCTCCAGATCCTCCTACATGAATGAGAAATATATATATTCATAGCAAACAAATCCTTCACTTCAGACTAGTCCCTATAAGCATACAGGCTTCCAACAGATGAAGCTCACCTGCTTCTTTTTGACCCATGTAATGCACTCATGCAGGTAACGAAAGTGCTCATTGGTTTCAATCAGTTTCTCAATGGAAAGAACTGGTTCTCTTTGGGCCTGTAAAGCGAGGCGCTTCTTGTTACTTAGCTGCTCTTGAAATGATATATGAATGGCAGACCATCGTTCACGAAGTTTGTGCACTCTGGAAACAAATAAATTCATTCAGTGCCCATGAACAACTTATGAAAATTTTATAAAATATTTTGATAACAAAGGTATTAAAAACTTTACAACTCACTGTTTTGAGAGGCCATGGGCCTCATGATAATGGGCATCCAGAAGAATCTGGCAATCATGAAGCATTGAGCGAATATTGTCATCCACTTGCAACAGATCTTGCTCTATTTCTTCACAGTTCTTCTTAGAATCTCCTGGATGGAGCCTCTCAAACCTCCTCATTTCTTCCTCAACCCTCTGCTCTATTTCATCCAACTTTGAATCAGTCTGCCGAATCTCACGATGAACTTTTTCTGCCAGTCTTTGCCATCGGTCATGTCTACCATTGAAGGCATCAATACTGTACATCACAAGTATCAAGGCTATGTTGAACAAGCAAAATAAAATAAGTGATTTTCCCATACTTGTTGATCTCATCATCAATCCACTTCTCTCTGTCATCCAGAAGGGCCAGGAGACGGCTCCATGCTCGTTCTATGCTACTGATCCGGATATCTTCATCAATACCAAGCCTGCTCATGTCTCCCACAAGTTTCTGTATGGACATAAAGCACATCAGATTAATACAATGTAGCTGAATGTATTCCTGATGAAGATATACTCCTTTTATTATTACAGGTACTTACTTCTATTTCCCTCCATAGATGTCCACAAGTGTGCTTATCCTTCAGCCTTGGAGGAAGCTCTTCATTTCTAAAGCGGTTAGTCTGAGCCATGAGTTTTCGCATTTCTGGAATTGTATGAGGAATGTCAATGGACTGGAGCTCATTGATCTTGTCATGAATCCATATGTACAATCTTCTAGAAAATTCCTTGTATTCATTGAGACGTTTCTCTGCATCCTATGAGCAAAAAAAATTTACATGAAAAATAACTCCTACTTGAAAAAAAAAAAGCACTACAGGTAGCAGATAAAAATTCTCCATCTCCCACCTCAGCAGAGAGAGGATGCAGTGATGGGGGTTCAGGAAAGACATCATACAGTGAGGAGACGTATGTGATGATAGACTTCTCATCTGGTGCAGGGGTATCAACATCTGAGAAAATAAGAATATTTGCATTTCATTAGAATCCATACCTAAACAATTTTATTTCCATTGGAAAAGTTCTTGGTGCAAATCCAATATCTCGAAAGCTATTCAACAGCACACTACACTTCTTTTCCAGAAGTTGAATAAGCCTACCCCTACTTAAAGCAAAACCTTTTCATATGACAATTACATTGGAAAAAGCCCAAAAAACTAAAATGTGTCTAGACATGTTAGTATCACCATTCATGCCATGACTAGTAGATATTCATAATGACTGACTTCAGTGTTATGCCCTATCCCAAGTTGAATATTAAGTTATCACAGACAACTTCGAGGAGTGTTCAGCTCAATCAGGCCAGAATCAGAATGAATATTTTCTCCTCCAGAGCTGCTGGAGACCTTTATAAACCTGTTTCACTATTAAATGGAGAATCCAGTTTTTCAGATTCAAGAAAGCTGAATATTATTTGACTTATTCACTAGGGCCTATCAGTAACTACCCAGAGTCTTTTTTGTCTAGATCAGAGGTTCTCAACCTTGGGGTAATTACCCCCTGAATGCATGAAGGTTCAATGGGAGTAAAAGGATGGTTGAAAACCACTGGTCTAGATGCTCATTCTTTTCATTTTATGTGACACAGTTTCCTTCCTTTGCATTTCTTCCCTTGGGTGTAGAGTGATTGCATGCACATCTGCAGCCTGTTCTTTGCAAAACTCTGTAGCTCACTTGTGGCAATTGTCTGTAGCATGAAAACATCCCCACAGTAGTGTCAATCATTATGTTTAACTTTAATGAAATTCACTCAATCACAACCATAAGCCATCCACTCAATTCACAGGGATTGATACCTTGTGATGTTTACCTCTTCCCATGGCTTTAAGTTCAGGTGGAAGAGACACATTCACCGATAGGGATATAATAATGAAGGTCATGACAAGTCAGCTACAAACCCTTGCAAGGTGTGTACTGTAAATGTACATGTCATAGGATTGGCATTACTTTTAGAATGTCTCTTTGGAGGCTCAGGTATACAAGAATTCGGAAGAAAGAAAGAAAGAAAGGACCAATTCCTCTGACTGATGATTACAGCAACTGTACACCCACTGAGAGAAATGTACAAACTCACAGGGGGACTTATTTGAAGGGGACCAAGCATGTCACCAGAGAGTGATGGGTACGTGTCCAAGGAGAAAAAAAAACCTTTGAGAGCCTTTTGGTACACCTTTTTACAAGGAAAGAGGATCCCTACATATTCCAAACAGTTATTGAGTAGTTCTTTCCTCTATTTTGAAAATCTTTGTATTTTGAACTTGTATTTTAACAGGTGGCCAGAGATAATTTCTCTAAGCTCTTAGGGGGAGAGCAAAGGATGTCATGCTGTATGCAGTGACAATGCATTTTCAAGAAGTTTTTGACAATCCATTGATCAAATGGCAAAAGTACTTGGTTGCTGCCTTTACAGAGAAATATGGTATGGATTTTAAATATTCTGTCAAATTAAGCCGCCAGCACATCTTTCACCCAGCACACATGAATGTGAGTGAAACAGTACTGCTCATCTTCCCCATTGCAATATGCACACTTTTTTACATATGTAGAAGCTATGACAGTTGAAGAGAACCATGTTCCAAAGGTAGAGGGAATCCCTGTTCCTAATTTACTGTAAGCTGATGACCCCTATCTGCTTGCATGAACCTTCTTGAATTGCAGGGGATACCAGGAGCAGTTCCCTATCATCTTGCCAATAGAAAACTTGCTGAACTCAATTCACCGACTACAACTTACTGAATCTTCATTTGGTTGGAAGACAATTCACCTATTGACAAGTTGCCAATTGTTCAACTCTTTGAATTTGCAATTCATCAGATGATAATTCACTGACTCACAGTTCTCCAATTGTTCAACTTGAATGCTTAATTCACTGAACTTCATTATTGACTTTGAAGAGAAGCAGAAATTCTTCCTGTTGACCAGAGGATGATGGAATTAGAATTAGCCCACCTGAATCTCCACAAGCTCAAGGGCTCTAGTAAGCTGCTTTGTGAAGAAATTCAGTACCTGAGTACCCAGCAAAACCATTTGCAATCTTTCAAGTAAGCAACTTGAATATTTGGAGTTTTACTTGGCAGGATATGATTTAAGGAGTTAAGCTTTTGAGTTGAACAACCAGTGAATTGTGAGTTTGCAAATTGTCATTTGACAAATTGAGCAATCGACAAGTTGTAGTCAGCTAATTGAATTCAGTGAGTTAGGTGGTCACTCCAGGAGCACTTTCTAATACTCATGTATAGGAAATACTGGAAAGAAATACTGAAAAATTAGCCATCATGCTTTGTTCAGTGTAATGAAAGTGGGCCAATATAAGGATGCTGTACCTTTGGGAATGTCATGCATCTCTTTCACAGTCTGGTGTTCCCATTAGCTACATTTGGTGTAGAACATTGTAGAGAGTGTGTGAAGAAAAGCTTGTCTAAATCATATAATGAAAATTAGGGACACTCCTTTATGATGCTTCATTCAATCTTGAAATATTTTCTCTTCTTGTCCTGAGGTGTGTCATCATGTTCCAATTACTGGACAGCAAATGATTCATGACTGGGCATGCTGCAGCATTCCTGGCTGGGTTATAGATGTCAAAATTACCCTGTCAACAGCAAGTTATATCTATGTCTAGGATGGTGGCCTTCCCAAGATTTGTTTTCAAGGAACCATTTATAACAGACAATCATGATAAGAGACTTCAGTCAATATGTCTTCAGGCAAGATGTATTTCAAAGTCAATCATCAAGTTTGGTCTCAAATATGAAGCTCTAAAATGGTGCATTTGCCCAATACATGAGACAACTTATGAAGACTAGGCTTTCTTGTTTGCTTTATTTATGATATAGTTCAATGGGCCAATGAATGCAAGAGAGGTGGAATTGTGTCCTATATATTATTCTTGGGGAAGATGGGTGCATTTGTTGTTCCATTGTAGTAATTTTGATAAGGAACACTGCAAAAAAGGCAATTACTTGACTACATGCCCCTCTGCAAGGTCTTATAGGAGCACTGTTGACAGAGGAAGTAATACTGCTAATTAAAATGAAGATATTCACTGTGCAAAAAAGAAGTTTCTGAGAAGACCTGATGATTATGATTATTCAGTTCATAATATTCATTTAGAAATTGGAGATGTGAATCTAGGATTAATCTAATGAGGGTTTTCTTTCCACACATCAAAGTCAATGAGTGAATGGTATGAATTTCATTTATAATATTTTTTCACAAAAAGAAGTCTCAGGCCTATTTCCAATTCAACAAGGATCAATTCTTCCCTAAGAAATTGATTGGTGGCAATTATAACAACATAACTGAGCCTTAACTGGAACTAAAGGGTTGATTCCATATGTATACAGAGGCTGATAATTCTCCCCCAATATTATCAGAACAGAGCATGAATCATCAGGATATGAACATGGATATATTGGCCACAGATTACCAGCAAGTAATCTTTCAGGAAAATTAAAACCATACATCTGTAACATGACAAGTCAATTACATGCTTTTACAAGTCTCTAGCCATTGTCATTTTCATCCTTCCACATACTCAAAATGCTATCAATCATGAATTACTTTGATTTTTTTTGTTACATTAAAAAATGTATAATCTCATGAAATAAACTAATCAAATCATCTTCTGATTTAAAAAATGTTCACATCAACTGTAATCATAAAACTAATTGGTTGTTAAGGATACCATCCAGAGGATGTATGGGCGAATTCCCTATTTCAAGAGAAGTGCCTCATGAGGGAATCCATGCATAAACACAAATTCACAGTAATAATTTTCAACTGTTTTCAGTCCTTGTGCCCAATTGGGCAAGGGGTGAGTGAAACAGATGATGTCATCCCTTATAAGATCATCAGGGGACATCATCGTATACTTTCAGGGGTCAGATCACAAAATATGCAAGTGCCATTTTTTCTAGAAATCCTCTGTAAATAAATAAAAAAATGTCTCAGCTTTACAAAGAAGTTATACACTGAACTAGAAAATGTTGCGTTGTGGCGCGGATTACATGTGCAGATAGTTAATCTATCCTCGCAACTTTAAGATGGTCAAGGTGCAAATGCGGGTTATACTTGCACCTCTAGGATATCATGCTTTTGTAGCCGTTCTATCTGTCCCTTTCCTATCAATACCAAAATGAGGTAGATGAAGTAAATATATATAAAGAGCATATCAATGTGCTCGCTTCTGACTAGACTTACGCTTGACCCAGAAATAATAATCACTTCAAAATTATTTTGTAAAACTCTGCAAAAATGTTTCACCGGAGCGTTTCGGAACCACTAGATTACGATAGAAGCCCTTTCATGCACGCCTCCCGATTCACATTTTAGCCACATTCCAAATCAGTAAAGAAGAAAACCTAGAGCGAAGCTGGAATACAGTCACCTTGTGTGACCAATATAGTCTCACCTTCAGGATCCAGAAGTCTCGTCACTGCATACTCTCGCTCAGCTACGGTGAAAGCAGTATCCAGGCGTTCCCGTGCACTTCGAGTCTTCAAACTCCGCCAGTTTATCAGATCGGGTCTACCCAAACAAAGTACCATCGTCAAGTACCTGAATTTCATGACTCTTTCAGCACACTCTGACGGAGTCCTACCTATGACGATGGATGATGGCATTGAAGGCCAAACCGTCTCTCCAGGACTTGGTGAAGTCCACCACCCGAACGCCTGGATACCTGTCCGTTGTCCTCTGGGCCCACTTCAACAGAGCTTCTCTTGCAGTGCTCCCATCAACGACAATGTCCGATATCTGCATAAAACCCATATATCATTATTCTCCTGTTTCATTAATTGAGCTAAATGACATCTATAATTTAGTAAAAGCCCCAGCAGGGGCGAAGAATCACGACGGACTCCTGTTTACACATTGATTTGTTACACCAAATACTTGGCTCGCCTGGGAATTGGTAATGAATAGGGTCCGGTCTGCAATTGAATATCCCATTTACTTTTGGTCTCCAGGAGGGAATATACTGGCATGGAAAGCGACGTACACGCCATTCATAATTGCATGGGAAGAAAATACCTTCGACAATGATGGTTTCTAGGTATTCATGCATGCGTGAAAACCGGACTCGTATTCATAAGACACTTTGGGACAATGCCATAGTGCCACGAAAAATTCCAGAACAAATATTTATTTCCTTTATATCTCATTCCCAAGCAGGAAGGGAAAGGTCTCTGGATTCTGTCAAACACACGAGAGCGCACACAACTCAGCCACTAAGGGCCTAGAGCAACTCACTTGATCAGGCAATCAAGCTTCGACCATAAAATCCAGACCGTTATCACCAATGGCCCTGACCCAAGTTTCAGCATTGTTCTCAGTCAGGATTCATTACTCTTACGCTCTCATCTCTCAAGAAGACTTCGTACAATCTATGTAGTCAACTTCTCATACCGATTCTCTACAATATGTATGAATACATATTGTAGAGAATCAGAATGGTCCTCAAGAAACTATGCATACGTATGCATCGCTTACAATGTAACGAAGCGATACATACGATTATGTATTATAAGCAGTGAAGCCTCGATAAAATTATGCCTTCTTTTAGCCAATGAATCGATTGCACTTATTCCTTCTGTCAGAGGGAATTTCTATGCTATCATAAGGAGACAATTTTTGGTTACATTTCCAACCTCCGGATTGGAATGATGCAGACACTTTCTTGTATGCCCAGTCTAGCATGACTCGAGTCATTACTGTAAAGCGTTCATCACGATGCTGCTTCTCTGTCTTCACCCCCTAACAACAACCTATTGTCAGCTAAACCTGAAATATGTCTGGCGGATATCTTCTAATAATACAAGAGTCGGCGTTCCACATGGGTGCTCGTCGTACTTCAGCATGCATTGCTCCGTCAGCATGTGTTATGGTCAGGTCATTCGCATCATGACGCCTCGAGCAATGATTCACCCTAACCCTGGGAAGTTCACTTCCTCCTTGCTTCATGCGTTTTCTCTCTCTCTCTCCCCATCTCGCAACTTTCCATTCCCACCCGACAAACCCATGCGCACGAGAACTTAATCGGTTTCTTCAAGAAACGCTGTCCGCCTCTATAACTCTGAGTCAGTATCAGCTAGCCATTTTGAGAGATATTTCGACATTTACAGGTTTTTTTTACTTGTGATATTGAGTCTGTTGCTACATAGAGCTGCTAATGGAGACTAACACAAAGCGTGCTAAACTCAATGTTGGCGGATTTAACTTATATTTTTCTTAATCGGCATACGCCAATGGGGGTAATGGATGTGTTAAAGTGGGCGCATAAATGGATATACGAAATCGGTTTCATTCCAAAGTGGAAACAGGATGAGACGGAGAAACGTATTATCGGCCTTAGGTCCAAGGCTATGCAGCTGGACGTGAAGATATTCGAGGAGATTCCGAACGTCCTCAGTAAATGACCAGTGAGGCAAGCCTGCATCCGAATTACGTCACTGAGTTCATACGAATGCAGTGGGTGTCACGAACGACCTTCCTTTGGCACATCTTCCTCAGCTAATGGCCTTCGATTCCGATGCGGCCTTACCCACCTGCGACTCCATAACTCTCTATGCATTCCGCTCAACACGTACGAATAACTTTCCAAGCATTGGGGGCAAAGGTGAACGGGTAAAGCAGTTCTGCGGTTTCGCTATTGGTGTCAGGATGGACGTGTCTCAAGTTGGGCCTACTTCAGACACGCGGAAGTGGATGGATCAATCACAAAGTATGTTTTATTATTTATTGATACTGAGAATTGTAGTGAGGCTCATGAACCCACTCCACCGGAAAAATACTTTTTTAAAATAAATAATTTGATCCTCCACATCACATCAAACGCTCTAGAATCGCGGCACACGTATCAAGTGAAACTGACTAACTGAATTTTGCTATCGAATGACTTTACGCAGCGTGGTAGAGATTTCGAATGTCATGAGAAATGAGAATCAGAGCACCAACTAGGGGGGAATGCATATTAAATGGCGGTGAAAAGCATTGCCGACTTCCGCTGCGAAGACCATAGCGACTGCAAATACAACAAAGAGGATGGAGGAAGTAGAGGAGGTGGAAAGTTGCAAAAACGGAAGTGAACTTCCACGGTTGGGTTCAGGTGTGCCTGAGCAAGGGAGATGAGAATGTGTGATTACAGAGGCAGCATTGCGTCATGTGTCAGCCAGCATGACGTAGAGGCTAGCATCTGACCCAAAAAGGCAAGCGTTTGTGAGGAATCGGGAACTTTCAAGGCAACCCTCCGCATTCTCCTTTCTTCTCCCTTCTTCCTCAGAATTGGGAAGAGGAAGCAAGTGCTTGATCCCATTCGTGGCCATGTGCAAGGTAAGAGGGATATTCGACCGCAACAGGGCTTCACTTTTCCCTCCCGCACATGACTTAAGTCTACGCCTGCACTTACGTTTGGTGAAGTGTATGAATCCTCTGGCGTTTCGTGCACCTTACAATGCTACCTCGCAGCTTGTATGCTTTTACCGGATGAGCGTACACCGAATCCACCATATTAAGCGCGAAAAAAATCAAGAGGAAGGAAAAAAGGCACCTCTTTCTTGGGCTTGGATTCAGCCAAGGGCTCACTAGATGTCTTTTGAGTTCCCCTGGTCAGGGTGGTGGTGCGCTTTACAAGTCGAGTAGTAACAGATTTTAGAGGGCCCTTCCGGCCGGTGCGGATGGACTCCATGGTAGAGCCATGGAGCTCCGTACTCAGTTGGCGGTGTGTGTAGACGGCAGCTACTTCTTTGCTCTCGTCTTCCGTGACGAGCACACCTGGCGGGGGTTCCCCGTTCCCCGCGATCCCTCCCCGCATGAAGAGGCGAGGGCCGCGCTCGAACTTGTACACTGACATGACACTACTGCATCACAGATGTTCTCAACTCATCACTCAACCGGCGATACGCTACAAAGAGGAAAGCAGACGACTTCTCGCACACGGTCGAGACTGCATCAGAGTGAGACGCGAACTAGCCCGGAGGAGTCGAGCCGAAGCAGCGGGCGCATGCACGGTCATGCTAATGGCCTCCACACACGCATTTCACACACACACACACACTCTCCCTCTCAAACGCACACACCTGAGCGAGATTGCCGGAGGGGATGCCTCACAGCTGACTGGAGGGAGCTAGCAGTATGACCATCTTAGGGCATGGAATGACTCAAACATCACATGACCGTCATGCCCAATTTTACGTCTCGTCACCGCTCACCCAATACATATCAGTAAGGCAGCACCTTAGCTTTTGCTAAAGTGCTACCGCACCGAAAAGAAAAACGGCACTCAAAATTGTGCGACATCCGATAGAGAAATAGTGATGAACCAATAGAATGTCAAGAATGTCCCCATTAGATACCTGTGATCTTAGCACCAGGGTGTACCGTAGGCGCTCACAAATGAGCTCAATGCTCGTAATAACATCTGAACATGGAATAAACGAGTCACGTCCGCGCAAAGGAGGGTGTCATGTTATCACGATGTCATTCCTTTACCCAGGCTTATCGAGAACATAAAATAGTGGAACAGCGTTGCGAGTCACGTTCACCCTGCGAGAAATTAACACATTCGCTGCCATCATCGGCTTAGGTCGATTAAGAAAAAAATATTTTAAATCCACCAATTCCGAGGCAATCTAAATATAAATCTTCGTTAGCTACTCTGTGAGGCGACAGACATTTCTCAATTCAAATTATTTTAATTTGATTTAAAGAAGGAAAAAACGCTGCAAATTACGAAAATTCAATTAAAATGCCAAAACCTGTTGGGTGGGAGGTTTAGAGGTTGGTAGTTAATTGCGTTCAGCGTTCTGTCCTCACGGACAAAAAGCAGGAAACTGCAAGGAATATAAATATAAATGAACACCACTCAATGGATGGGGATGAAGTTACTACACATAATGCCATAGCTTAGACTAAAACCCCGTCTGAATGGAGACCTATTAGTTTCGTCTTGGGCAGACAAATCACGAATAGATCTTCCACGCACATCACGAGTTGATGAAAACCTGGCACCAAAATACATTACTTTTATGCCCGTAACATGTTTCGTACACATGTGAGCGCCTCAGCTTCTACCTGCCGCAAAAAGCGTTGTTCGTTGAAAACGTGAAAGGCGAACAGTAAGAGATAGAAGTGTAAGTTATACCATGAAAATATAGTGACGCGAAGGGGGCCAGAGAAATCTCTATAATGGTACAGAACTATTTTTCGCAGAGCCACTTTAAGGTACTCGAGTTTTGCCAGCAAACTGCATGGTCCAAAAAGAAAGACTAAAACCTCATAGTATTAATACATCCTGGTACTACAATCCCTTACGAGGCTAAGTGTTCTCTCTGTCCCCGCAGACCCCCAAAATCCTTTATAATCTCACAGAAAATACAGAATTAATGGAAAGTATCAACTTTTCGAAAGCCTCAAAGACAGCCATCAATCAAGTTGTTTTTCTTCGCAATTTACCCTGTTCTACCTCGAGGTAACGAAAAAGGTGTTCATAGGAGAGTAGATCCACCTTTTTTAAAGCTGTGAATGAATAATGCGTTGGGGTTGTTTTGAAATTCTTCCGGCATTACACTTTTCAACACCCTCTAAACGTCAATGAAGGCAGGCCCTTTTCCAAAATTGGCCAGTAAGGGGGACGATAGACGAGGACTACCATATATGGTGCACATTCCAATGAGAAGCCAACAGGAAGGACAAGCACGAGCTCCTCCTCCCTTACACTGGACAACTTCATCAGCCTTCCTCATGCATACGAAAAAAGCAACGATTTTCGAAATACCCATAACCCTCTCCCCCCCCCTAAAAAATCTGAGTTTTAACCATGAATGAGATTACTGCGACGTCCATTCAGCCTTGATTTATCTCGTACGAACGCCCTTTAGATGCTACGGTTTATTGACAATCATGGGCACACACTCCATGACTTTCCCACCGTCAACGCATGATCTTAGCATTCACTTAAACTCATACGTCACTTAAATTCCACTTGCGGTGACTATCCACTAGCTGCAGATGGCATGGTGGACAGGGCCCACCCACCTAAGAGACCTCTAACGTAGGGAATAGCGAGGCGGTGCTTTTACCACCTCCGTGCGAGGGCAGGTTCTGGCAGCTAGTCGTTTGCCAACACCCAAGGATCACAATGATGAATGTCTCCATGGTGCAATCTTTAACTCATCTGATATCCAGTCTGCGCCAGAACAAACACGTCTGTTCTGAGTACCTAGTACTGTGCTGCCAGGTGAGTTCTACTCAATTATCCTTTGCTCTATGGATTGCCTACATGAAACAGTTACAAGGGAGCAGTGGCGGCTCGTGATATTGAGCGCTAGTGGTTCTTCTATGGAGAGGGGGTAGGCAGAGGAGGTCGCTGCCTACCCTCTCTCCATAGACGAACCACTAGCGCTAAATATCACGAGCCCCGCCACTGCAAGGGAGGCAATGCTTTCGAAGAGATAATGAGTTCACGCAACATCCGTCAACGATGAAACTTTGAAGCGATTTCACTTCAAAGTTTTTCCTTGTAGCAGAAGAACAAAACAATTCCAGATAACCAACTTACCTGGAAATGGACGATCAAAGTCCAAACGAGTCCAAGCGTCAACTTGGGATTCCCATCCACAATATCCTCAGCTCGAATATTCACCAATTTTATCTGCGCAAACATGAAGTCAATTACTCTATCGTGCCTAAATTATGCTTTAAACACGGGGAAAATATTACCTTCAATATCGTGAATTCAACTAGACTTAGGGGAACACACATGCTTTGCAATTTAACAGGTTGACCGCCATGGGGCACACCGGTGCGCCCTGTGTTTCACCTTCTCCAAGGGATGTAAAAATTTATTTTGACCCAGGAAAGTCACCAGGCCAATATGCCCGTGGCGGTCAACGTGTTAAAAAAAAAGAAGCTATTTGAAGCGAAATGGAAAAAAATATACAAAATTATACAACCTCGTTCGTTCAGGTAGCATTCAAATCCTCATTTACCGTTGTATATTTCTTGACATTTCTATTCTGCAGGGTGATTATATAGGAGATAACCCACTTCAGAGCGCTATTGTGCCTAAACTAAAAGATGTCCCAGAAAGCTGATGAGGTCCAGGATGTTAGGGATTTTGTAGCATACACCTTCTCTTTCAAAAAACCTAACAATCGGTAATCACAAACCATTAGGTTTAACAGCAGTTGTCAAGAAAGGTCTAGGCTTTCGAATGATACAAAACTCATTTCCATAAGAAAAAAATAAAGACATAATGATGTACAAAACTTGGGGCGGGGTTTCTGGGACACCCTGTATATTGTGTATGATGGTGTCATCCAGCAAGCATGACAAGTGAGATATGGGGAGGTAATTGTAGCCATTTACCAAATCTTACAACAGGAGCGCCACCATTACATATTTTGCATTTTACCCATAAGTGCCGCGGGAAAAAATGGTTTAAATACGCTGTTAATGCGCCACACAGGCTAATAAGCATGAGCTCATAAAGGTAACAGGAGTGTAGAGAGGGTGGATACTGAAGTTTTACTAAGCAAATGGCATGGTCTCAATGCAAAGTATGCAATGATAGTGTTGATTGCGACAGTATTTGGTAGGTGATCCAAGTAGGAAATATTAGCACAACCGATGGCAAAGATTTGATAGGTGTTGGCATTGATATCCTATACATTTTAGGCACTATAGCGCTCTGAAGTGAGATACTTTCCTCATAATCGCCCTCTACTTCCCGGTAATTAAAAAAAAAACCAAAGAAAAAAAGAGGAAATAATTTCTGAACATTACTCACCATTCTTATAAGTTCCCTTCATTGATCTATTATTCTAGATGCACGCAGACACAACTGACACATTTTAAATAAAACATCAGACGGCTTGTATTATTGTGATAAAGCCAACAGATGACTTTGAACACGGAAAAAATAAAAACGGTCTTGCTATATATAGCGGGCGGCCGTAGTCAATGTGTTATGCAAGAAAAGTGCATATGCAAAGCTAATAAAACTCTCGAAAAGTCGGTGGTTCTATGTGCCACCTAAGGGCATGAAAGAGTTAAATTTCAAAAGTAAGCCTAGTGCATGGGGGATTGAGAGCAAAGCAACCCCAATTGCAAAATTGCAGCATTTCTTTTAACTTTTCAGTACTGTGGGATATAAACTCATTTGCATAGATAGATTGCGAATTAAATGTCTAGAAAGCATCTTTTTACTTAAACGGCCATAACTTCTGCAATTGTAATTGGATGAGTTTGGAGTTCCACCTTTCAAATGATATCGTCAATTTCAAATATTAAAAAAAAATTATGAATAGGAGAGGTGCAGCAAGTTACTGTTGCACCGGTCATACATTGTACGTTGGACGGCCGCATATGATGCGGTAGCCGGTTGTACAATGTACGTCGCACGGATATGAAGGGTTAAAATAATTTTTACATTTCTGTGGTTTCCTGAATGACGTTTTCATATTTATCATCAAAACCTCAAGGTATCGCGCAGCTAATAACAGGAGTTTCCAAGCAAGAATAGGAATCAGTCCCACCAGTTAAGTATTTTCTGACACCCCCTCCTTCCTTGCACTCGGTTGAAAATGAAACTCACCCCAAGGTGACGGAGGAAGTCTAACACCGTCTGCACATTTTGAATTTTGTGGAAGCGCATTTCCCCTCTCTCCCGAGGCTTGATGGAAAAATAAAACAAAAAACAAAACAGAAACATTCACGCAAACCATGAGACGCATAGCCAGAAGACAAACAATGGGGTATAACAACTTACGAGAATTTGTCCAGATAACACTTCCAATAATGATATGAGATTGTGGCCATCACGGAAGTCTTCAAAGAGATCACTGACGTGTTTCCCGGCCTGAAAAATCACATCCATGCTAATTTACTATCAAATGCAAGTAATATCTGACATACAACCGAAGCATTCAATAACAAAATAAACTAAAGAGACACATAATACTTTTGAAACAGCCTATCTCAAAAGTAGAGCATGCACTCTCCACCCACCTGTGTTGGGGAGAAACTCACAACATTCGTATGTGCGCAATTCACAATTTTTCTATGGACGTACTTCAACCTCGTTCTTTCACATCGCAACCCATGAAAGGGGAGGGTGGTGAGATTCAAAAAGCACATCAGTATTTGATATTATTCCTTAAAGAAGCAGCTTGAAATTACGTTCCGAATGAATTATCTGGCCAATTGCAACTACAATTCCCAATGTTCGGATTTACCTCAGTAGGTGGGGTAAATCCGAACATTGGAAGAAAAATTTCTGAATAACGCCTCTAAATTTTGGTTGAGCAGAATTTGCACACGTATCCCATGGAAGCACAGGGATTGCCCTTGGTGCACTTTTCGTGTATCCCCTCTCACGCGCAGATCTCGTAACACAGACCTCAAATTGCCTTTTTTAACATTAATTTTGCTTAAAATGCTTGTCAGTTGCCTACAAGTTTTCCTTCGATTTCAAAACAGTACGCTTTGAAGGTTAGGTAACGAGGGAAAAACGGTGAAGTTACTATTCCAAAAAGCGCCATCATTACCTTGTTACGAACATTACCATGCTTGCATAGTTGTCTAAACATGCAAACACGATGAAAATACAATGAAGGTACACCCATGAAAGTAACATTGTAACACAACATCACTGCGTTAGAATTGCTTGGTGACTCTTCATGACAGAAGTCTCGCCGTACAGGACGGCGGGTAAATCCTTAATCGCTCGCGTCCATTTGGGCGCACATAAGCTGGTTAAATAGGTATGATATTGCCTATACCCCAAGCGATTAGTAGAGGGTTGAAGATCTTGACTCACAATAGCCTTTTTGATTTTTTTTTTTGTAATTGCACGGCATCTGGAAAATATTATGATATGTAATTGCCCAAAATAGGACAGCATAGGTATTACTTGGGTATCATACAGTCATTAGTGTTTTCAACAAGCCAATACAATAAAATGTGGGGTAAATCCGAACGTTCGGTTTCCCCCTTCACCTGTCCGGATTTACCTCACAGCGCCGACAATCAAAAAGCCCGCTCTGACGGATTAACTATAGAACTAATATCGCAGATCCGTCACTTTTCGAAAGAATAGTAATTCCTCTTTTCTATGCGAAATCGTTCGAACCCGTCAGATCCTACGCAGCTCCAAGGAAGGCAAAACCTCTCGAGCAGTTCCTTACATCAATCGGGATCAAAACGAAGATGTTGCTTTCCTCGGGAAGCTGTTCAAGTCACGATAACTCTCACAATAGGTTTTCACACTTGTTGATCAGGCCTATGCACAGGCACAGGTGGCTAGTTGTCACGATTTCCAAATAGGGTATTTCGCGCTATTCGGATCTACCCCGCAGTTCGGTATTACCCCACTCTCCACTACTTTAAATCGTCTATCTTTCTCATACTTCGTGTACGTTTAAAAAACAGGCAGAAGAGAAGTTTTCGAATCGAACCTCCATTTCAGAACAAGAGGCAAATTAATCTTGCATCCCGGTTCTATTCTGCACCTTTGAATTGTCTTAATTGCACTGAATTGCTTAATGCCGTCGAAGGCAGTGAAATATCGAGGTTTGAACTTTTATCGTTGGCTAGAACCAACTGAAAGCAAGCTCATGAGCCGTGAAGCACAAAGCCTTTCCGAGCGGGGAGAAGGCATGATACGAAAATCCCCCCCCCCCCCCCCCTCCCAGCTTACTAAGCACCAGGCATGGAGCATAATCACTATCTCAGTGAGTGAACTTATCACCCTGCTATGACAGGAGATCCAGGTTTTCTAGATATTACCGTACAACTTCGACATTGGTCTTTACTCCCTATCTAAAGAAGGCGAGAGGCAAACTTCAGAAAAGGCCCATGATTTTGAAGTTTTTAGTTCACCCGTCCCATACAAGAACATACAACATGCATCGAGTTGTGTTTCATATATTGATCATATTTGACCTGTCATCCTTGCTTCGGAGTGTGGTGGATCAAGAAGGCAGTCAAGTTCCAAAATAGCTGCTGCCAGGCTAAAAATTGTAATTAGTCATAAAGTCAAAGTCACATGACTTGGTGTCGGAATTGGAGTATTTTTTTGTGGCCAATGAATTAATTTTTTTTTATTGCTTCCTTGGTCTTAATTTCAGACACATTTCACACTTCTTTCTATCTATTGAGACTCAGTTTCTTTGATGGAATGAATTTCAAAGGACTTGAACGTGGTTCTTCTGCCATCATGTTTGATGCAGAAGAACCACGTTAACTTCTTTGTCAATTACCTGAAATACATGGAACGAACACTCACATGTCTGTGCAACAACCTGCTGCTGGGCTGATGGATTCATCTTACAGTCTATTATAAGTGTCTCCTCCATGAGAGCAACCGGAACACCGAGCACAAAATTAACTGATCATTTGATCGACAGTTGGAATTAACCACACCACAGTTAATCGTGGTGGCTATTTCCTTCCACCTATAGGGCCTATTCACCCAAAACTGTATAGCGTACAGGTCTGTAGCCTTACTTTTACACTTTATAAATTGACTTTTCAGCCTCCACTTCCCCACCCCTAAAAAAGACGAAACGAATTATTCATTTCTCTCCTTACCTCACGAGCCACCGGTATTTGAAAGGTTGAAAGCATAATCTGCAAGAAATTCGTTCCTCAGACTCCGGAGGAAAAGCACAAATACTCTAGCGATCGTCATCTTAAAAGCGAGGAAAATATGTATATATTTAATGACAGTTTTTTTTTTACACTTACATAAATAACACAAACAAATTCATTGAAAAGAAAAAGGGCCTGTGTGTATTTGACCAAATATCAGTTTCTCCATTCATTCATCCTCTAATGTAGAGGGCATAGGGCATCCATTTTGAACTTTGGTAGCCACAATGGATACAGGTGCACTTGGTACACAATATACTATGCATACCAGGATTGAACTCTTACCAAAAATACCCCGATCTAGACACCAAGCACAGCCTCATTTCCTCAAGTCCTCTATCTCAAGGTGGAAGGTCTGAAGGTGGGACTTAAGAAGTCTAACAGAGTAATACAGGGTGGGCCAAAAAAAAAAAAAAAACAAAGCTATCATTTTTGGTAAGCTGTCAATCTGATTGTATGCAACCGAATTTGATTACATTTGGTATACAAATAGGGTGACTCAATTAGAGTTGGTGTGCCAAGTTTCAAATAATAAAAAACTGTGAGATTGGCATTTAATTTACATTTCCTTACCAAAAAAGTAGGTGTTCATTTTTTCCTTCAGCTTTAATATGACAACTGACAGAAACAAACAAACAAGCAAACAGAACAAAAACAGATGCACAAATACCAAACATGAAATCACACAATTTGGTTTAGGGACGTACATTTCAACTGAAAAGGTGTTCAATGTACCCTCCATTCTGCTGAACGCAAGTCTAGGACACCACAGATCAATGACTCGGTCAATAAACCTTTGAGGCAGTGTCTCCCAATCTTCCTTTGTAGCATCATGCAGGGATGGAAGGTCAATGAATTCGGACCTCCATTTCACCCCGGCTTCAGGGTTATATCAATATTTTCGACAGCACATTTTGTCATTGGTCATCAGAAAATAACTACAACTCCTATACTTTTAAAGCCAGATGGCTGAAACTTGGCATACAAACCCCAATTTTGTTACCCTATAAGCCTACCAGTTTTAATCAAAATCGACAGCCTACGAAGAGATTGACGACTCTTCAAAAATGACAGCTTTGTTTTTTTTAGTGGCCCACCCTGTATATCTGCATATTGGGCTAATTTCAAACATTTTCCTCACGAACTTCATTATGTTTCGTTCATTGAGTTAGAATAGCTCAGACATAAAGTCTGGGCTACTCAAACTCAGTGCTTATCTCTTTGGCAAAATAAATATGTACTACTCCTAAGCAGATGTTGCGGCAGTTGCTAACGCAAAGGCAGAAATGCGCTACGAGGCCTACTTTTTTAAAGTCCCGTGCACCCCAATTCAGGTCTGTCAGTGTACTCCTGCGAACGAAGGCAAGAAGCAATCCAAAGCAGTCCATCGTTAAAGACATCTATAGGTACTGCTTACCTACTGCTAGGTAACGGCTTATACCACCCGTCAGTGAGACATACAGTACTAATACATTTTAGACCTACTGCTTCTGTTTCGTTCCTTCGTCACTCACTCCTTTCATTCAGTTGCATTAAATTTGAGAACAATGGAGCTTTCGTTTCACAATAAGATAAACGCTCGATCGACAATAACTACTCGTTTTCCTGGAGAAAACCAACGGTGATGGGTATCAGCTAAATTCACATGAAACTTCACGAAATATTTTTTCCAGCCTTCCTTTTCTGGCCTCTGTCGGGTTGTCTTGTTGCAATCTGGCCACTTGAAGTTCATTGCGATGATGAGGGGTCTTGAAGCCGAATGCCTGTGAAACAGCAATAGGGCAGTACAACAGAACCTTGCGTAGCACCTATCCAATTACTGTGATTTCGAGAAGAGAGATAATGAAGCTGTTTCGGCTCCAGCATGAGAAGTATATCGGAGTTGCGTAAGGCAGCTGCTAAGAAAAGAAACAATCATACCGGTCATGCAACGTTTTGCACCATTTCAAGCATCTCACCGTACCCCAGTTCCCCTCAGGCAGTTACGGTCCTGGTGGAGCTCAGATGACACAAAAACTCGGAAAGGAAATTCATCCACTCCAATTAATATTATAATGTTCATCGTTCGGGGGGACTTCCTGGGGAAGAGAGTCACTCCAAGTGCAACAGTCCTCATTTTCGTCAGGTAGCAAAATAAAAACTCAACGACTATCCATGAAGGAGCAGCAATATATTGACAACGTCAGAACAAGACACGTCATGTCGTATGGAGAGTCATGCAAACTAAATCCAGCGATAACTTTGACCATGCGGAACACAAGACATCGAACATTCCAGCATGACGAATCTACCAACAAGCTTCATGCGAAAATATTCGCTTTCACTTACTGTCGGACAGCAAGACCTATCTGCAACGCATATATGTAAGCAGGTGTAGGCCTGGAAGAGGCACGAATACACATAACATGAGAATTACTTGTGCGGCTGGCGATCAATCATATTAAGAACTTCTTAATAAAAACGTTTTTATGCATAACGTTTTTGCCTTTTACAGTGACAGTGGCAACGGACTTACTGTTCGCATTAAAACTTTATTGGATGAGAGGAAAAAAAAAGATTTAACCAACCTGAGTAAAAATCCAATGCTGCGGGGAAGAAGAATAAGAAAATTTGAACTCCTTGCTAGCGATTCAAAGCCTCATTCTATCTACGCGAGAGACACGGAAATGTACAGATGAACGTAAAAAAAAAGGCTAACCGTATTTTGGATTTGTTTTCATTTAAACTGATACTCCTATCAGATGGGAATTCGGCAAAAATGCAGATCAAGAACCACTTTCTGGCACCTGGAGTTGAAGTTGCATGAAGAAACAATAATGTACTGAGAGGCCTGTCCCGTTTCTTCAATCAAAGAATGTGAAAGGGAAGGGGGCGTGGACTCGAATTGCTGCTTCTCTTTATCGATTGCGTTCACGATGTTGTGTATATCAACAATATGCGTATTCGTCCATCGCTTTTGGGAAGCAGGATTTAAAAAATAAATCTAAAAACTTCGAAGAATAACCAAGTTGAACTCTTGACTAAATTTACCAAATGTCAACATCTAAATTGAACCAATTTTCCTGTTAATCACTGCTTAGACTAGAGCTATTTTCGCGAAACTCAGACCTAAGCATAGATATTTTTCTCAGCAGATCTTTCAAGTTCCATCCAAATTGGTTCTGTTTAAGCAAGCCTATGAGCGATTCTTTAAGAGAAATCAGAAATTGAAAATGGAAAGGTCCATCCAAACCCTTCGGAGTGACTAAGCTCCGCCTATTGCTCCGGCGTAAACTAAGAGAAAACATGAATCAACTTTAATCAAATTCTCAGTGTTTACTCGCATACTGATTGATTCAACTATCAGGAAGAGAAAGACCAGAAGAGAAGGAAGACGATGGGGTTCGGATGACTTAAAACAACCGCGCAAAGGCGTTTCCTCCATTTGACAAATAGTATGAGTCGTTGTCCATTTTCAAAACTCCACTTCTTTGGGACTATAATTGCTTATAGCCTTGAATCACACAACGAATTTAAAAGAAATTTCGAAGATCTGCTGGAAGCATATCCATAGATGGATATGTTTCCATTGCACAGTGCAATTTTCGTAAAAATAGTTCCAGTGCGGGCGGAGATGTACAAGTTAAAAATCGTTGGTTTGTTTTTGCTATACCCTGTCGATCGACCTGTCACTCGCTGGCTACTGGTTCCGTCTCACGTCACGTCTCACGTCACGAGTAGTCGCAGCACGTAACTCACGTTCCAGTGCCGCGTGACGTGACGAGGTCAGGGATTTTCTTTCACAGTTGCATCATGTAGCGAATCCTCACTTCATCGGGAGAAGTCGTTCAATACGGGACAAAGGAAGAAAATTCCTCACCAAGTGCGCATAAAATATTGCTATGTAAGTCGCGAGATGAGACTCAAAAAAGCGTTCGATGGAAGTATGATGGCAATATGCAGTAAGGTCCAAAAGACGAAAGGGGCATACAGATGGCACATCTGGAGAATTTTCATCCAAGGAAACACCAGATTTCACGACTTGCTTGGCCATTCATGTAAACTCGGGTGGAGTACAACCACGTGGGAGGACCAACCTCATGGCGTTATTAGTTCCTTCACCATATTTGGAAATGTAGTGCTTGCTTGTGACGCAATAATGACGTCACTTAAATCCATGGGTTCGAACATGGGCCAACCTCCTCCGACCTCCATATTTCTCAGACTTCCATGCGAGGGCGTCGGCAGGAATGCTTTAGCATATCTCCCCTAGTGACGAGGAACGCCGGGGTTTACACTAGCTCAAGGCGTTTTTCTCCCTCATCCTCGTAACAACGTACGACAGTGCGATCCGCGTCAGCTTTTCTTCGTTGCAAAGGTCAAAAGCTCAATCTCGCTAGCATACGAAAAGTCCGCAAAACAAGGAATCGTTACTTACAGATGAAACGTGGCTTACTAGAAGGAAGTGAGAATGTGTCATACAACAGGATGAGAGGATAGGATGGGCTCCGTCATTCAACAAACGACGCGATTCGTCATGCGTCTCCTTCGGAGGAAGTCCGCCATCCGGGCATATCAACTTACACTTCAGTCAGTCCCTCAAGCCATGCATTACAAGTTAAAGATAGACCGAAATCGATACGGTCTGACGTTATTGTTCATTTCCCTCTGCTTTGCCATTCAATTAGCAAGCCAATGACTTTTGCAAATTGAAATATAAGCGTGGCAGTAATTTCTCATTGAACTTGAATCTTCTCTTAACAGTATAAAATAAAAGCGGGTCTAAAACAACTTCTGGACTGACGTCAATTTTATTTATGCTCGCGAATTCAAGAAATGCGGAGCTCAGCAGTACAAACGCGCAAATGCTTCTGACCCTTCATTTGAAACAAGGAAGCTGATGCTTGTTAATATGCTAACCAAATAAGTTTTGCAAAGGGCGTTTACCATGGCTATTTCAAAGAACAAGACGTTTTCGAAAGCTTTCACTATGCTCTCTGTTACCCAAATTACTTGTAACCGCTACATAAATCTAATTCCTCTAATAGCCTCGAAGTAGAAACACCCCTTACTGTAAATCAAGGACGGATATGGTTGTCTCATCGCAGCGCGCGAGAGAAGCACGAAGGGGCCAGGATATGACCGGGATGAGCGGAATCACGCGTTCATTGACTCATGCAGCCTGACCAGAGCCTTCGTCCTTCTAACTGGCTCCTGGCTTTTGCTTTCCCCGGCATTCCTAACCCGCAAGGCAACCTCCCTCGGGCTGCACAATGAACCGAAGCTGGTCCTGGACTCTGGTGCCTGCACTCCCCAAACCAACGAACGGCCTGAAGGGAGCAAAACATTCCGCATGGAATCAACTAATGATGCAGTTTCTTTCCGCCTACTTCCCATCTCAAAGTGACATCACCACGTCCTTGAGGTACGACGGCGATTATCTCCCTTCCTATACGCCTCTGCATATCATTTGAGAAAAGGGAAGAGAAAGTCAAGAGGAAAGTTCCATGAATAGAGGGAGGGCTCCAAGCGAGCCGAAAATGCTCTTATCGGGCATCTGCCTGCATCCGAATCATTTTCGCGCAAAGGCAGCTGGTGGGCAAACGCTCAATATTTTTAAAGTAATAGAAGTCGGAAGGAAGTAATTAATGAAAAACTTTCCTCAGTTACTCAAGCTTCAAGTGAGGTTTCTTCAATGATCTGATCTTGGGCCGTTCTTAATTCATACATACCGCTAGTATTTATTTAGAAAAGCGAGCTAAAGTTTAAATTTAATCATGGTTTATCATTAATTATTAATCTACTCCCATGAAGTCAGAGGAAGAGACAGAAGTCACGAAATTCGAGAATGGGAGAAAAAGAACATGGGCAGGCAGCTACAGTAGTATCATGAATAAAAGTTATAGAACATTGAGCAACAGCATCACATTCGCGGAGGCACACGGCAGGGGAAGGTGAAGGAATATCAACCATTGGGCAGAGTTCGCTTCAAAAAAGGTTTCGAGGCACTCCAGCCATAAAGGTCGTGCCTCGCCATATAATCTTCCGCTCCCTGACCTTGACGAATCTCACGCAGTTTACCTTGTCTTATCGCACTGCATATCGATATTCAAATCCTCCTATTCCGAAAAAGGAGCCAGCTTCTCCGAAATGCTAAAACACCATATACCCCATATAACCTCATATTGCGTTGAACGGAGATATCCGTTCAACGTAATATGAGGTTAGGGTCTACTGTCTTACTGAGGTGAGAGCTCATGTGATGAAATTCCTCACACTTGCCTGAGAGGAACATTAATCCTGTTTACCACATCGCAGTTATATATAGGGACTGGAGAGGTACCTTTCCATTTCTCTTCGTTAATATTCATAATGAGTCCTTCCATATGCGGATTGCTTGGGAGGACTAGTAAAGTATTGGAAATCTGGCGAGGATGAAGGCATCAAGTAGGATACCGCTAGGACTCATTTAGAACGTAGCAAGACATTACTTTTTTTTACATTTCCACGTGCCTGACCAGAAAGAGCATTCACATGACCATCATGAACAGGTGAGGAAGGAATCGCTCAGCTTCGCAGCATGTGGCGTGAAAACGTAGAGAATACGTCGCCCTTGTACCTAAGGATATACGACTCGGAGTGAAAAAGATACCAGCATGAGATAATCAACGAAATGTAGATGGATTCTTGAGGTGTCCCTCCTGTTGAATTTGCATAGGTGAGGAGAACTCCATCCATCCATCCACCATTCCATCTGTCCATGAGGTGACAACACAGGGCTGCGCATCCATTCTCTTATCTACCATTCCAAGAATATACTGTTCGAGAGGAACTATCCATCGGTCAACAGAGAAAACTTCTGAATTGTGCCATACCCCTCTAACGCAATCTATGGAACCTTGAGCACCACGTAGAAGGAAGTCAAGATGCGTGAAGGCAGAAAGGAAAAATCCATACAGTTGGGTAACTAATTCGGAAACTCATTCCCTTCGTCCGTAATTTCCGCACTTAAGGACAAAATACTTTTTGGAGTTGGCTGCAGCCTCGCCTCCACTCCGAGTTGAAACTTCGACGTAAACACCATCTTGTGAATGTGACACGAGGCGCGACACTCGATCATTTCGGGGCGGTTCTTCCAACATCTGCAGGATTGAGGCTCATAGGGTGTCAAAAAAAAAGCCAAGCTAAATTCTTTCTTACGCTCCAAACAACATACCTTGCCCTTCCTTGCGCTAGTGGTACTACATGACAGTAATGAACATAAAATTATTCGCTCATAAAATATGAGCGACTCTGTGTGCCTGCCATCACTCCATGTTATTTTCTTTATTTTTTCCTTTTTTTGCTGTTGGATCAAAAACGGAATGAAGCAATTTCTCTACTCTGGAACTTCGGAGATTGCCCAGAATATTTATCGCTTGATGCTAGATGTTTTCTTCTATTCTCATGTTCTAGCAGAATAGGCAGGGATGACATGCAGATATCAAGATTTTTCGTTCGCGGACTTCGTAGCGGCCATTAGACAGGGGATACGGTAATGGCCAGTTAGTCGCGTAAAAGAAGTGCGGACTTATAGTGGGGTTGCTTCTTCAATTAGACATTTGATCCGATAGAGAGGAAGTTTGCTTCCTCGTCGGCGCATATGCCTCGCTGGTGTCTCTGCTCCCTCTCCGAATTATGATAGGGGATGAGAGAGGCAGCGCAGGTCTCAGTCTGGGTGTCGCCCTTACCTTCAAGTGATGAACATTCTCCAGTACAGTGGCGCCTCGTGATATTTAGTGTTAGTGGTTCGTCTATGGAGAAAGGGTAGGCAGTGTCCGCCCCTGCCTACCGTCCATAGACGAAACACTAGCGCTAAAGCTGCCACTGCACAAGCTGCCACTGCTTCAGTAGCACGCGATTCTTTTTTCACTGAGTAGGCTCATACGTCTTGTGAAATTCCTTCATGACAAACAGATGACAGTCCTTTGGAATCTCAGATCTAAAAGGATGGTATCGGCACCTCACCTCAAGAAGAGCATTTGAGTACTTCTTCAAATTTTACATGAGAAAGAAAAAAACTTCCTAAAAAAAGATTTTGAGGTCCGATCAGCTTTGCCCTTTTAGAATCCCATGATTCCTTAACGACGAAAGATAGGGAAATGTCCTTTTGGCAGGAAATGCAGCTTGATAAGCTGAACTCAGAGATGCCAAAACTCAATTTTTCTAAAAATTGTTCGGGTGTCCTTTCAGCGGTCAGTTACCGGTATGACACACCTAACAAAACTTGGTAGATGCAAGCAAATTTTTCGGTTCACTGTCATTGGGGTGAAAGAGGAATCAGATACGAAGTCAAACGAGGTAGT
Source organism: Darwinula stevensoni (assembly GCA_905338385.1). Classification (NCBI taxonomy): domain Eukaryota; kingdom Metazoa; phylum Arthropoda; class Ostracoda; order Podocopida; family Darwinulidae; genus Darwinula; species Darwinula stevensoni. Next base: position 135,659 of record CAJPEV010000090.1, read on the forward strand.
GAACGCCGGAAATGCGTCCCGGGCAAGTGAAGGCTTTAATGGGATACGGGCCATGTTACGCAAAGAAAGGTCCTTAGGTAGGTCACACTTCAGGAACGGCGCTTCCAATCGTGAAGGTAACACTGCAACTATGATGATTGCCAGGCGTGAAGTTCCATGAAAAGCACATATTACGGCTTCATCATGGTAATAACACGAACCTATGTGGTTTACTCATGCACAATATCCGAATACTGTGACAGCCTCAATAAGTGACAAAAACGGAGGAAGGAGAAATTAGTCGGAGCGACTGAAGTAAATATTTAAAAAAATGCATAACAATCTAAGAACTGCAAGGAAATGAGTCTACTAATGTCTTTAATGAAACACTAATCGTTATCTCGCTCATACACGACAGTTTGAGAGGAGGTAATTATAAAACCAAATAGATTGAAGGTATAATATAAGTATGGTAATTCGAAAGTAGAAAATAAAGGTTCATACTCCACAAATAAAGGGGGAAAAGGATAATTCCAAAAATACAAAGAGGTATTCTCATCCATCCCCCACCCTCCTTCCGGAAAACAATCCTTGTTTATGCATATGCAATGCATTGAAAGTCCAACAGAAAAAATGGTTCTGGATGGCGAAAGAAGCAAAAGGGCTAGGAAGTAAAAATGTAAAATGCCGGATGCTGGAGAGCCGGCCAATTCATAGACATCCATGTTACGTATCCCTCTAGGAAGTGAGATAGAGGAGACTGCGTTGACATTCTGTCGTAGCAACCCAAGGTGTTCCACTTCAGAGGAAAAGGAATTGATCACTTGCCAAACGGTGTTCTCTCTTGCACTTAATGACGCAGTAAGATCAATAATGAGGGTAAGAAGACCTGAGATGCGAGCCCTAAGAACGACAAATGAACAGTTCAAAGCCTTGTTGATACTGAAGAATCCCAGGCGTGGCTGCTGATACTAATGGCTATGTAAGCTAGCTTGGGGTATAGCCTTCAAGACTGGATTGGGCTACAGTCTGGGTTCCGTCAGCAGGAAGTCTCGAATGACGTTTTGCAGGAAGTCCAGTTAGCGTGAGTGTTGCGAATGTCGGCACTCTAAGGAAATTCTTCACTTCCACCTTGCTTGCGGGTTTTCGTAATGGAGCTTCGTCGTTCATATCTGGTCTGGTGATATCTTTATTATAAACCTTGTTGTATCGCAAAACTCGAGTGCCCCAGGCCTTTCATTTCCGAGGGCCTGGGTCAAAAGTGAAGTTGGGTCAGATGTTGGCAATCTCGGCACACTTGCTGGTATAGACGGCACCACCCTGTCGGGAATCACGGCACATTTATGCATCACTGTCGTTTACAACGGACTCAAAAATGAATGCAACGACCTGATAAAACAATACCTAGTTTGGAAGAGAAGAACGGAATGTGCAAAAGCTGTGCAAAAAATCACATGATTTCGCAGCATTTTTGGAGTGCGCTTAGAGAAAGTGGCCACTGCGAGAAAACTACAAGCAAATATGGCTGTTCCAAGCACGTCTTAACAACATTAGCCATACCATCTGAGAATACTTATCTACCCGTGCCTAGGGGACTAGTAGTGGAAGCAGAATTTTGGCGATTGCAAAGTGCCGAGATTACCCCTAGTGCCGACATTCGCAGCACTTACCCTATTATCTACTCTTGAGACATGTCAACCACATTTGGATAAGTAAGATGCCTCCGTCACGCGTTACATTTTTTAGGCCCTACATTACATCACCCTGCTTCAAGTGCTGTCATTCAGACCTCTCGATACTCTCGTCAAGATCAAACAATCAGCCTGGCTTCTTGAAACCATTCCTCGGAGGCCATCAAAGCTGTAACATCCCTAAGCAAATGCAGTCGGTGATGGGAATGCAAGGGATGCACAGCAGCAGGAGGGGTGGAGGAATCGACATCGAACGAAGCGGAGTCGAAAAATCCATGTTGGTCTACTACACCACAAGGATGTCATAAGTGAAGTCTTTTGGCAGTACGAGGTGCCTGAAAATGATAGTGCCGCCTCAACAAAAAAGAAGACCGATTTAAATAGGAAATACTGAATGAAGTAATCTGAAATAACATTTTATTTTGCATTTTTCTGAAGTTTTTCAAAATTGTTTCCTCCTTCGCATTGTCGAACAGCTCTTAAACGCTTAGATTATGACATCAACAGGGAAAGAAATTGGTCAGCTTGATCGCAAAGCTCATGAAAGACAGCGACGATGTGATTCTTCTTGAAAACTCGTGAAAATCTACTTTCTATAGGTTATCTAAACTCTTACTCTTAAAAAAAGAAAATGGTCCCTTTACATGGCCATATTCATTCCAACAAGAAATCAGTGATACATCTCATATCAAGCGGCGCGAGTATATCCATCAAGGCAAGAATCCGAAGAGAAGTCCTCCAGACTCTCAAGAGACATGAGAAGAAGAAACAAGGTTCGAGACGCTCAAAAGGGACATGATAAAAAAAGGTATGAACCGATATCCAATGTCTACCGAATCCAGGGGTCTGTTCCTCGCCTCTGCTAAACTTAATCTAAAGCTAAATCTAAATCTAAACTTGACCAGAATGCAATTTAATACACAGCCAAGGGAGTCCTTCATCTTAGTGCTGAGAGATTGCTTTTAGATTAGATATAGATTACGTTTGGCGAAGGCGAGAAACGGGTAACAGGGTCTCTTTCCCATTGAAGCAAGTTCCAACTTCTTAACACATTACTAGCATGAATGCCAAAAGCAAGTTCTTCATTACGTCTGTCCAAACGCTCTATAACTGACTTGGTAGAACTTTCGTAAAGGTGTACTCGAGGAAAAAAAGCAATTTTCAAGCACCAATATTAGTTATATTGTTTACAATTAGACGTTCATGATGACGATGATGATGCAAAGAGACATGGCTTAAATCGTTGAATTAATCCAGATGGATCAGGAACATTGCACGACTCACCTTCTTCAGGTGCTTGTTCACCCACTTCGTGAAAGTCTTCTTTTGGATCGCATCTCGTTCATCTGGAAATGAAAAGGGGATGCCAAATTGTCGAAATTATTGTCGAGCGATGCGAGCCAGTAAATACGCCTGTATAAATAAATAAAAATATATGAAATTTTAAAGCGAAAAAAAGGAAAAGGAAGCAGAAGACAGATTTGGTAAATACCTCATCTTTCATCTGACCATCTTAGGAACCATGGTTAAGATTGTAAATATATGTTTTCCTCTATGACGTGAGATTACGCCTAATTTCAAGAAAATCCGTGAGATACCTCCAACAAATTTTTTGGGATACATGAAATGGAATAATCTATATGATGCTCTTCTTGAAGAAAAAGGAAATGTAATAATCGGGGGAAAAAATAAAAATGAATAAAAATGAGGGGAATACATAAAAAAAAACAATAAAACTTGTTTTCCCTTGTATATTTATTTATTTTGCTGGTAAGTTTCTTACCGGTAATATAACATCACCCAAAAGCGAAAATGAGGGGGTTTTGCCATGTGGCAGACATATCGTATCATATATATCGTAAAGCTCTATCCGATGAAAATTATTTGCCGCAATTTCCTACTTCTCGTCAAACTTATTCTCCTTTGCTTCCATGGTATATGCCAGAGCACCGTACCAGCTCAAAATGAACGGCATTCAAATAAACCAAATTATTCTTCCGGGGTCGAATGAGCCCCACGCGGCATTGAAAACGACTTCACCGATAAGTGAGAGGGCTAACGGAGGGTTAAAGCAAGTAAACACTAAGAATTCCTACACAGTTATCATCACATCGAACATCATTACTCCTATTACTTTAGCAACACGCAAGTATATTCACGAATTGGTGGGGAGTAAAGTTCAGGTTCACATGATCCATAATCAAGGCTAACCTTCACTGATGGATAAGAGACTCGGAGGTTTTTCTGGAACAGAGAACTTCCTCTGCAAATTTCCACCGAATTGAGAGGTCAGAGTACTCTTTTTCCGAATCTGATGATGGAGAGGATGAACTTCGGACTTGGAATGAGCATCACCGGTTCGGACAGTAGTTGTATCACCTGTCTTATCGTTGCTACTCATTGCTACAGTATACAGGGCTACAGTTGAGTGGTTTCACAAGGAAATTCACCGGCAAGGAATTTTATACATTACAAGGGACCAGTCCCAGAAGAAAAACCCTCGACATGGCCTAAAAACCCTTTAGCAACGGGATCGGCAGGCGACTCTACGACTTTCCATCTAGCCCTCTATCCATCCATCCATCCGCCCACAAGCACAAAAGGAATAACGAGAGAAACGAGAGGAAGGAAAATTTGAAATGACCTCCCTCGTGTGAAATACGCCAGCGATCCTGTAGTTTCAAGGCTACCTTATTTCAGTTGCAAAGGAAAGAAAACTTGATTTATGATCACAGCGACGCCCGATTACAATCCCCGCAAAGTCGGCGAAATATCTTATCGTAAAATTGAATAGGCACTACTCCAGATGTAGGCAATGACGCAGAGACAAATAGGCAGTATTACGCACAAAATATAGTATATATGGTCATCCACAAGACTGCTATCCTTCTCCAAGGAAGAATTTCTCAGGGCATTTATCACTAAGTCGCAAAATTGTTTTACTTTAGGACATCTTCCCATATCTGCACTAAGTTACATCTATAGGCATGATATGTGCAATCATTTATTAAAAAATCGTGCCCAGCATCCATCTTGTCTGGAGTTCTTAACTTTGAACAGAACCCCACCATGGATACGAAAAGGACGGCACTGGTCAGATTCAGCCATCTGTGGCCAATTTCAAACAAATACTGGCAAGATGAAGGCAGATGTAGCTTTGCACAAGTGTAACGCATTTAGGGATTTAAGACAAGACTATCACATTATATATGAACACTCGGATAGTTAGTTTTTACAGCGGAGAAATTTTATCATAAAGACATTTTACAAGACTCGGGAAAGGCTGTGTAATTCACGCTAGTGACAACGTGCTGAAGATTCACTGCTGTAAAATGGAATATTAGTAGCTAGTGAGGGTGCTGGGTTATCAGGAACGTGTTCCCATTCATAGAGAAATGTAACTTCGGAATAGAAAGGAGGTTCAATAACAAGGATAAATACGAGTATCGGGGTGCAATATCACAGCCACAGTTCACAGGTGCCATTCCTCCACTTGATAACTGTCCTGAGACCGCCTCCCCCCCCCCCCCCCCCCCCCCCCCCCCCCCACCCCCCCCCCCCCCACCCCACAAACTGCCCCTGAGCCCCCCCCCCCCCCCCCCCCCCGAAATTGTATGGCCTCCCACTGACTCTCTCCTTATGATTCAAGCTCACGCGGGCCCCAAATGATAAAAACTACGGTGATATCAAGAATCTCTCTGCACGATTACAAAAACAAGTCCTGCGTGAAGCTTTGAACACGTATACGATAACTTGGTACCCCCAGTGATCGCGCGCATAACGAATGCTAATCGACTCGTGTTGGCATACATGTGACGACCAGCGCAAATGAAAATAGAGAGCTCTGTACTGATTTTCCTTCCTTACCACGTCATGTATTGCAGAAGGAGATGGGGGATTCGTGTGAACTCTGAGAATCATGTTTCTTTTACTGAGAATGACGGTTACAGCTCCCCTCATCTTTTTCTGGGAAATCCACACCATGCGGACATACTATACATGAGTCATGGCATATGGGAACACATATTTGATAAAATTCTTGTCTTGCAGGTACAAAAAAAAAGATATTCAGACCCGTCACATCCTTATCAAATTTACGGCCTATGGCATGACGTCAGCACATCATATACTGCCGAGATCGACGGTACCCTCGCGGGATCAATACTTTAAAACAGAAGCGGCAAAAACGAGTAAACGCGGCTTGCTAACGAGAATTGATGGATGGAAGGAGTTTAAAGGGAAATCATGTGCACGTGAACTGATTAAGGAGATCAAGTGGACAAACAGCCTCGTCCACTTACAATCTTCGTTTAAGTCGCTCTGAGGCAAAATAGATTAATGATGGAACAATGCTACCATTACATTAAAAAAAAACACAATAAGCGTGAATTCCTGTCAATATTAGTCCTTCGTGAATCAATGAAGAATAGGATATTTCCACGGACTTTCACTAGCAGATATGGGAAAACGCCCGAGGGCAGTGAGAGATGGAAAATACATGGCATCACGTTGCACTGATAACCATCATGTGTCCATCAAGAATGAGTCTTGGAGAGAAGAATGAAAAAGGAGGGTGGTGAATCTAGCATAAGGCAGAGGTGTGATCGAATGGCGTGCCATCTTGACCGCGTCAAAAACACCACGTTCCCAAGCAAAGAGAAAACGCACTGTGTATGATGCGAGTAATATTCCTGAATTCTCTCTGCACATCCAATGTAACCTAATAATACCCGATTTACACGCATCAATACAACTGGGAATATTGCCTGAAAAGCATGGTTCTGCATAAGCCTGTAGACCATGTTAAATGCACGGAGATGATCCATGACGGCATGAGAGACGTAGCGTACCCACCCAGAAGACATCAAGTTTACTATTGGACCTATAAACAGATCCATATGCGCATTAGATCTACAATGTATAGGGCAAGTGATGAGCATGACACACAGGTTGCAAATATTCCTAACCCGAGGAGGGTGTTTAGCCTCCGTGTGCTTTCACACATGCATGGAGTCGTGCATCATCTGCGTGCATTTAATGAAAGTCAGCCTAATGGCTTGCGGACCATGTTTTTCTTTTAAAATAATATTTAATATTCCTCAATTGTTTTGATGCGTGTATATGAATGACCCGAGACGCAAAATTTGTCCATCACTGGAGAGACACTACGGAGCACTGTCGTGATATAACACGTTCTAGGGGCAATCTCGGATCACAAGGAATTCTCGTCACTATCCTGGTCGTGATGCCTCTTCACACACCAGAATTCTCGTCGTTATCCAGGCCGTGAAGGCTCTTCACACTATCTTTATCCTCGATAGGGAATTCTTATTTTAACAACCAACCATTTGTCCTCTTCACCTCTGCGTTCTAACCGGGAACTCCGTGGGGGTCGACGTCTGTCGAATCGATTGAACACAAAAAAATGTGTACAGGCGACGTGTTTCAGAAATCAGGAGCAGTCACCTTTATAGAAGCGAAGTATCTATTGGGATCTGACTTGGATGCCGGTTACGACACTGAATACAACTTGGGTAGCGATGCAAGGGATCATAAGTAAGCACGACTGACAGGACCGCCCCAGCATGTTCAAACGGTAACTTTGGTGTTCTTTTGGGCTATCATAAATACCAGTTTTTATGGTTGTCTTCCTGCTGACGGGATAAAGATAAGGATGCACACTTTTCAACTTGAGTATTCGAGGAGACACAAGAAATTTAGACAAGAATAGCGCCCGTGTTTAGCTTCCTATGCAGTTCAACTCAAGTTCTACTCTTGAGCTTAATTTCTGCTACATTTGAGCAAAATAATTGGACTGGACAAGTTCTCCTACAGAAAGTGTTAGCGTTCGAACTTACGGATTCATTCAAGATCTCGCCATCATCACCATTATACCACAAAACCACCAATTAATACCCTGGATGAAATAAAGACGCGTCAAAATAACTACCCTTCTTTTGTAAGGCAACTTCATCTGACCAGCATCATCTCCAAGAGGCCCACTACGAATGTCTGTGATCGAGAATCCTTAGGAGATAACGACTATTCTTTCCGAGCAACACTCAAACACGCCACTGAGATTCGAAGGACCATAACCTCGCAATGAAATTAGGGGAATTTTTTTCCAAGTGAGAGAAGACAATCGTTAGCAAGCATTTCCAGAAGATACAACATGAATGATACGGGATTAGCTTCCTTGGTTTTTTTCCAGGTTGCATTGCACGATTTATAGAGAGAATGGTTTAGCAATAGATCACTTTAGGATTTGCCGAAATTCAACCAGCTTCTACATGTTTCTCTTCTGTCCAATAACACCTGAAAATAATTAAACAAAATTAATAAGCTGACGCCATCTAGTGAAGTCTCAAACGCGAGATTTGAGCATTGTCAAAATGCACTCGTTTCTTCCAGTGTTTTTATGGTTTTATAACAAACGACGACGAGAATGAGAAACTTTTAGTTTACCCTCTAGATATGACGTTTAAGACTCAGATCGACTCTAGAATTCCCCGGATGGCTAGTCTGATTTTAATTCCATCAGGTGTCAGAGTAGCTCGTGTCCAATTAGAGGAGTCATGAACCAGAAACCAGATACTGGTCCTTATTGCGAAAGAAACCAAGCCTCAGAAATGGCGAAAGAATAAAAGAGGAAGAGAAACACGCGCACTCAAAACTATTAACATATTCAATCGTGTCCTCATTTTGGTTGCCTTTTCGTGATCAGTCAAGCGAATGCGGATGGTGTTTTATTTTAAGTAAAGATATCTCTCAATGTAGTTCTTAATTGTTTGCGGTGCACCTGAACATCGATGAGAGCATCTGAACTGGAACAGGATAATGTTACGCGGCCATAGATAGGTGCCGGTGTTCCAATGGTCTGATAACGTCATGATAAGAAGGATGTCCAGCACTGGGAAGGGCCAACTTAGACATGCAATGAATTCATTCTGATATTGACAACAGCCTAAATGTGTACCAGATGCACAGTGTAATCATCGAAATAATTGTTCTTTGCGTACTCAAAGGCATCTACAAAAACAGGCATCTGCAGAGTAACTTCATGTTACCCTTCATATACTATTAATAATTCTGGAGCAAGATACCTTCAAGTGAACGCTCAAATTTCATCAGTGCCAGAATGTGAATATTTAAAGGGTTCTCTCTTAAAAGTGCGGAGATCTTTTTTCCATGGTAAAAAGTAATATTTCTCTAATAAGGCCACTAAAAGGAAATGTAGATCGAACAAGCAGTTTTTCACGGCTTTCGAAAATAATTTGCAAATCATGAACTGGGAATGCGCCCGTCTTTCACATCGGGTAAGAACAATTTTCTAGGAAACATGTTCGGAGTGCTTATGTCATGAGAAGCACGACCCAGTGAGAAGACACGTCGATAAGATAAATATGGTGTAGCTCGACTTGGATGCCTCGGGAGGAAGCAAGTACTGTTCCCTCTCAAGCCCAGATACAACTCCCTTCTCTCGTTTAGGAATCACGAGGAAAGGAAGCGTCATGGTGTCCTGCGGCAGCGTGCAGCAATTCGATATGAGAATATACTAAATCCAAAAAGGGCTGCGATTCGAAGTTCCTGCATTTGCCAGAGCATGAGAAATCCCCATGTCATACACTTTCCCATATCTCGCAGAAGGCCAGATACAGATATCAGATAACAGAACCTGATAATAAAAAAAAGAGCTTTTGGCTGGCATAGGCGGTAACAGCTGCCTTCTACGACGCCAAGTTACAATAAAAACGTTTCCGAGCTGATACGAGCTACAGGAGCCAACCAAAACAAGTCCTAGATGGTGCCGAATGCGATTCTCTCCGGAGTAGTCAAATGCGACAATGGTCAGAGAATCCCAACTCATTCAATAGGTTCCCTGCAATAAGAAGACTCCCAACTGGAATCTCAGATCAGTGCAATACTTGGTAAAAAAAATAATGTCTCTGTTCGTCGACTGCGATTTACTGTCATCTGTGTTATGCCTTGGGGAGAGTCGATGGGCACACTGTTGACATCCTTTTACATGGCCCTTACACGGCCCCGTTTTTTGACGTAGTTGTTCAGAAGGAGGAAAAATCAACCATACCCTTGAATTTGGATAGATTTTCTTCGTATCCTTGCAGGTTTGCATCGGTGGGTCCATTCGAGGTGTCCATAGGCTCGTATGGATCAAAGCCCAGCCTATCTCGATAATAGGCATGTGTGGACATCATCGTGTCCTGAACCCGAATGTCTCAGCCTCAGTCGCCCCCCGTTTCACAGGGAAAAAATGCTAATCGGACACTGGTACCAGTCACTGGCAGTGGCCGTAAGGAAAGTGTTCACCACTCTCTCTCCGTCTCACGGTCTCGCTTCTTGATGAATCCCACGCAATGTTGAGTAGTCGTGGGTAGCACCCCTCCATTCGTACGATGAGGAGCCGTTGTTACCCTTAGGCCATGAAAAATAAGTAGGAGGACTCACGGGTAATCTCAGCCCTGCCCGCCCGAGTCGCACATGGATCTCGGCCACAAGGGAAGGTCGTTCCTTTTTAGGCGAATCCAGAACGCCTTCAAACACAAATGGGTGTGGTTCCAACACTACCTAACAAGTCTGAAGTCACTAGGCAATGTCAAACGGAATGAGGATCGAACGGAGGATCACGCTTTCTCAGCGCAGGCGAGGGAGAGAAGTGAAGAGTCAGGGAGTGAGAGACAGAGAGAACCCACCGAACTCGGCTCACAGGGCTCGACTGATGAGCCAGCGTGCACGCTCCTATTGCCGGCAGAAGACGTTCTTGCCTCTTCATGCTTGCCTTCACCTTCGTGGCAGAGGGTTCATCCAATCAAGAGCAACAGAAAGAAGGGAGGAAAATTAGGGGGGGGGGGAGAGGCTTTCATTCTGCTCATAATTGCGGAGCCGGCAAAGCCAGAATCGTGACAGTATAGTACCAATATAGATAATGGGCTCCCAAAGGGTTCCAGGCGATACCTCATCATCAACGCATGACCCTGAAAATCCCTTCGTCTCATCGGCAAGCGTCATGAGTACCTCAAGACCACCCCAAAGTACACATTTTAAAGCAGGAAATTTTAAAAAGCACATAAATGGCGCATATTGAAAGTGGTGTTCTTCCCAATCAAAGGAAATCCCAGCTGTTGATACCAATTCATTAAATCTTTGTCAATTGGCATATGTTGAAACATGTTTAAATTTCATCCTTTTCAAGAACAACTTTTTCATTTCTCTCACGCTTTCGTTCCATGCTTCTCTCGGATAATTGTATTCTTCGACCATTCAACCCGAACGAGACAAGAACCAAACCCGCAAATGAGAGAGAGAGAGAAGCAGAATTGTGGATGAGTAATGAAAGTCTATATTGTCCAAATATAGAATCATTTGAAAAAGGAAGCAGCTCAAACTTCCATCTAAGCCCGCCGTCGTCGAGTCAAGATGACGTCACCTGAAAACACCCTCATTATATTCGACGGAAAAGGATCTGGAGTCAAAGCTCTCAAGCTTACTTACAAGGTCGTGTGGAGGTGTCAGGCTGCCAGTCCGCCCGCAATCTGACTTAGGGGCCAAGGCACGCTTGCATTGTTTTCCCTCTTTCTTCCATCCTTTATCAGTTGTAATATGAACTCACGCAGGCGATGACGATGATGAACAAGTCTGGGGCTCAACAGAGTGAATGACTGCTCGTACCGCATTTACAGATCCCGTCACGAAAGCCCCCAGAGAGGTTATTCGTTAGCGACCATGACCTTCTCTTATTTTGTGCGTGAGATGACTTCAGATGAGCTAAGCAAGAATTACAGCGAGGTGACAAAGGTCACGAGTAACAACGACGTGAAAATAAACCAGACGACGGGGAAAGAAGAGTGACAGAGGGCCCTTCAATACCAAGCTCAGAACCTGGAAACGTTTTTGCTCAGTCTGATGCCGTATGGAACTACTGGTGCAGCTGTACAAGGATAATTTGATGAGATGTCTGTCGACATGAATTGGGAGAAGGGGGCGAGAGAAAGCGGAAGGGGGAGGAGGAGAGAGGGAGAGAGAGAGAGCGAGGGAGAGAGAGAGAGCGAGAGAGAGAGAGAGAGGGAGGGAGAGAGGGAGAGGGAGAGATAAGGAGCGAGAGAGAGGAGAGAGGGATAGAGAGAGAGCGAAAGAGAGAGAGGGATAGAAAGAGAGAGATGGTGAGTGAAAGAGAAAGCGAGAGTGAAGGAGAAAGAGGGAAAAGCAAGAGAACGACGAGTTTAGTAGCAATCCCATTTCTCTGCTTTCCGGTTCCGATAGTGATTTTGAATTCTTACGCTTGTTCGATCTCGCAACAGGGGCGTTGGATTTCAAAGTTCAACATGCAAGTGCGGAGGGAAAGAGCAGCAACCCAGCCTCCTCATGTCTCTTCCCGATGAACTAGATAGAGGAGCTAGAATTCCTTGAGCGTGGACGACCCATGGTCGCCTAGATTACAGTACATCTGATGCGTCCCTCTTTAATCCACGGTTGATAATGGGGCTGGGGGAACCAAAACATGGTTTCGTCGTGGCATTTTCTCTACAAACTCCTCGGTAATGTGATTAAATGGGTGAGCTTTGGTGACCCAAATGAGAATTTTCGGGATAAGAGCCTCAGGTGGAACTCTTTTTACGAGCTGTGTTCGGAGGTCGCCAAATGTTTTCGACGGCCCACGGTTCTATAGGGAGGAGTCCGCTTGCATACCATGCCATCTAGGATTCTATATCTTCAACCGAGTTTCCCCTCCTTGATGCTAGAGGACGTACCGCGCCGAAAGCACCAAGGCTCTACATCCACAAGGTCTAGCTCGATCAGTAATTTTCACACCTGTCAAATTAGACAATTACCAGACCAAGACATTGATTGAACCAACAATAATCGATATTTCATTAATTTTAATTAAATTAACAAGAAAAGAAAAAACTTGGTTCACTCTGAAATAGAGGCCAGTTTTCCAGAAAGTACTTACTGTAATATCCACTTCCACTGAGCTGACTGCGAGCATGAAGTCATTCTCCGACTTGAGGCAGTTGCGAAGTTTTTGTTTTATCAAACTCAAAATATAAAATTATTTTTTACTCAAGTAGGTTGAAGCAACAACACAGTGAGTGCTCGCCCGCTCAGCTTCTCTTTATTTTTAAATACCCGAGTCCAAAATGGTCGGTGAGCTAGCAAAGTTCCAGCGATAGATGCCATGGAAGTTCAACCAATTTTTTTCTTAAGATCTACAGCATAATCAACAGTCGAAGTTGCATTGCCACAGCATGAATTCCTGATCCAGTGGCGTGTTCTTTGAGCTATCAAGGCCATTCTTCTCGACTCATCTCCCCAGAGCGATCAAGGGCCACCCTTTGTTGGAAGTCGGGGACACTGCCCTCACATCTCCCCCCATTCCACTTTAATCCCCCATTCTCGCGGTGCGTGAACGCGCGCAAAAATTTATTTTGACACATACGTGTGCTATTTCCCTCGTCAAAAAGGCTCGTTTAACCTTCCTCAACACTCAATTTGAATGAAACCTGACGATTTGAATGCGATATGGAAAGTAGGTCGACATGACAGGTATAGGCCTGAAAGTGTTAAATGGCCAGGTCACGTGGACCTTGAGTACGCATACACATCAACATCGAAGCTTTATAAAGATCTGTAAATGCAATTTGAAACCGTCGGAACATTAATGTGCTTCAACGCGGTGACGCTGAGAACAATAGCGTTTAATCTATAGGGTCGCAACATTTTCATTTACTGATATTTGCGATTTTCCCCCAATTTCGACTTTTTTCAATTTAGACGCGTGACATTTAAAAAATCGCAAATGTCAAATAAAAAAATCTGTGACCAAAGAAACTAGTCTTGGATTGTTCATAACTTCATCATTTCATAGTCAATTTATTTATAAATCAAGTTGCGTGAATCATGATTATTTTTGCTGGTACAATTCGCTGAAAGAGTTGAAAACCGCTGGGTTAGAAAATTACCTCTGCAGAAGCTATTTTGGTTTATATTCACCTATTTACTACTACATGGTGGGTCATAAAAAGGTAACCGAAACTACAATATAATTAAGGATGATTTTATTTATTTATCTCCCCACAATGACCATGCCAACTAACAAATCTTTGGAGACCCCTGGCCAGATAACACCATCTGGTGGCTGGTCGCGGATCCACCCTACCCTTCGATCATCTCTTCTACCACCACAACTTCATGACTCTTCTAGCACCTCTACCGACCATCAACAATTTCTGTACCCCCTTCTGTATATTCCACTTCACCCCACCTCATATCCTTTTCTATAAAGGGCATGCCGTGTAAATAAAGGTCATTGAGCAAAAAAAATATTTACTTATGCACACATTTGAATTGAATTTGGCCTGATGAATAGCTTCGAAAATAGTGTTCGACAATCCATACACGCTCCTCAACAGAATATTGAGGCATGATAATTACCCAATGTTGCCCTGAAATGGTCACCCCCCCCATTTCCCTGCTTCTGCCTGCGTCCTTTCCCGTGGCAGAAATAGTCTTTATGGTAGGGTAGTATCCGCTTGGGTTTAAGCGCTTTCGAATACTACCCTACGGGTAGTATACACTGTAAAAACTCGACCCATAAAGATACCCATAAATTATGAGTAACCAGGGAATTATGGGTATCATTATCAGGCACGGGATGCATATGAGGAACACTGAAACCCATAAAGGTTGTTTATAGGTAACATGGACTCCTATATAGGGAACCAAGAGGGAAACCATGCAGCCCTTTTTTCTCCCTTTCCCCTCGCCCCTCCCTGCCTCAAGTCGATGTAACTCATACTTGGGTGGAAACCCATAAACTCTTTGGGTATGTTTTCTGTTTTAAGAATAATTTTATGTACACATCTATAATAGATTTTGTTTTGTCAGGTGAAGTGCAAATGAAAATTTTTTTGCAGATTGTGATAGGTCAATGGCATGAAGAATAGGATTTGGCTCTCCATCCATACGTTTTATTCCTGCTTTAGATTATTTAGATTTTTTAAAATTACTTCTCCCCCAGTTATCCGTAGCTTTATGACTTGCCATCCTATATTCGTACCGTCCTTCCTTTTGAGCCTATACTTTCTTGAACAAGTGCATGAAAGAGCTCTCAATGTTGACTTGGGGTCTGTTGGATGTGCATCCGCGAGTGACTACTTAAGTGGCAGAAGATGGGTAAGTTGGATGACGCGTGGGTGGGAGGGCGCTTGGGAAAGAAAGACAACATGGCTACTGTGGCGTGTGCGCGGGTGATATGAATTGGTCCGATGTGCATCCATCCTAATGTTAGTTTTATTATGTTATTAGCATAAGCCGCAATTTGTACTATTGTACTATTTGTAAGTCTAGGAGGGCTATCAGTAATGGAGGTCTAATGTTAGGCTTATAGCACTTATGATAAACCCATTTAGATAGGTCCTGCTTATCCTGACCATAAGTTACGCTTAACGTTCTTGGGGAACCTTACAGCGATTTGAAAATGACTTCTGACCACCTCTAACATGGACTCCATGGACTTCATGTCATTTCTAAAGTAAAATTGTATATACCATCGCCTCAAATGTGTCGTGAAAATAGCTTTGCCCAGTGTAAAAAGTGGTGCAGATTCATTTGCAAACACTATGAAGCAGAACTGTGTCTTCTCTTATAGTTGAGGCATACCTTGACTTAAGATACCTATTATCTCTATTGGGTTAGGACTAGGTCATGAGAGAAAAAGCTTGTTTCCTTTCCCAGTTATTTATATAGTATTTCCCATACTAGCAGCAGATTCAAGTTTCTTAAGAATCATGTCCAACTTCATCCTCTATGACCTCCGAGGCATCAAGCGAGGACAGTGCAATGATGCCAATTGTGACTGTGACACTTATGAAAGAAAGGCTTGCCATGGAACCTCCAATTTATGATTTGGGAAGTGCTTTTTCCAGACCATGGCATTGGTGCCACTATTGTGGGCATGCATCCACATCTCACATGAAAATTGGTGAGTGTGATATAGTCTCCCTAATAACTTTTTTTTTTAGGAGGGGGGTTAATAATGATATTATTTATGTTTTGGGGGCTTAATTTATCATATTACTGCCAGAGAGGGTACTGGCCATTAGTCAGTATGTCCAAGAATGAGCCAATATACTTAGACCAAACATCTTCCCATCAGTCACTGTTAGTATGTCTTAAGTCTATTATGTAATTACACATCATATTCAATAAAGTTTATCAGTGGGCTCATCTGATGTAGCTGTAATGCATATATCCTGGAGAATCTTCTCTACAACTGTATGAAGGCTTATCTTGTAAAACCTCCTTTCTTTCACAGATTATCATTATGAGTCTGATGCTGTGAGTGCCATGCAAGCAACAGTTACATCCATGACAGAGACTTCCAACACTGTGGTAGGGGCTCTTCATGTTGCAAATATTGGCACAATGAGACTTACATTCCTGGAGACACATGCAAGGAATTGTCATACAAAGTCATCTTGGTTATTCAAGTGCTCCTGTGGGACAGTATTCAATATTTGGAAGAGGTTTAAGAATCATTGCAAGGTTTGTGTGTCTCTGACATTGCAAGTAGCAACAAATGACAATCCTCAGATAAGAACAGCTTGAATATTATGCTTATACTATATACTATACTTATCATGCATGCATATAAAGGAAACTTTATGACCCACATTAGTTTCAGGGTATTTTCAGCATCCATTCCTATTTTTGCAGTGCAAATAGATTGATCATACTACAGAATCATGCAGAAATGAGATGGGCCTACAACAGACTGGGAGCAGAACTGCATGCCAAATATCCCAATATCCCCTTTGACTCTCCCGAGAAAAAGAAATATGTGAACAAGAAGCAGACAGCAAACAAATGGGTAGGCATGCATAGTCTGCATCCTTTTCTTGATATTTGTTATGGAGTACATGAGTATTTAATTTTGCTCTAATTTTTAATTTCCATAGAGTGCCTTCATACGGAAGCTCACCACCCGCAGGAAAGTACAGAGGCATCGCCAGAAGCATCCAAAGAGGTGTCTCGCTAACAAAGAAGTTGCTGCCTCTTCAAGAGTGGATATTCCTGAAATTTCTGTTGAAGATGCACTCAGGGAATTGGCTGTAAGCATGAAATTTTAAATTCCTTTATGCTCCTTCATTTTCACTAATTTTAATGCTGAAAAGTGGCTTTCAAAATTTGCCTGAATTATATTGAATGACACAAGAATGATACAAGGTATGATGAGACAAACTATTCCTCCAAAACTTTGCATTTTTCCTTTTCTTTAGGAAATGACGAGAACCATGCAGGCAGGTCTGCCCTTTGACCATCAGCATGTAGACATTCTTCTTTCCCTCACCTTCAATTCAAGAAAGAGCATTCCCATAGATGTCCTCCAACCTTTCATGTGTCACAAGACAGTGGATGTCAAGACTCATTTTGAAGGTAAGCTAGAGCCACTGTGCAGCGACCACATGACTGCTTGTCATATAATTCTGATGTTGAGTACTTTGTTTATTTCTTCAAATGGTAGGATGACTGCAGCAACAGGGCTGCAAAAAAGCTTCTGGGGCCACACTGCCTGCTGCATCTTGATCAGCAGTCAATGCAATACACATTTTCTGCTACCCCTCAAGTCACTGTGAAGGATGTGTCCCCAGAAGAAGGAGCAATAATATGCTTGGGCTTCTACTTCATGAGAGACATATCCTATCCTGCAGCATATGGACAGTTACTTGGATTTCTTCAAAGTGTTCTGCTCAATGATTCCTTTTCACATGACCTTCAAAGTGTAAAGCTCAGAAATCTGTTAGAGAAAGTCTGCTTTAAATCTGCTGGAGTTGTCTGAAGCTGAACATGATTTTCAATGTGCAATACAGTAACTGCTTACTTGTCTTGAAGTGTCTTGAAGTTTTTTTTTGTAACCTCAGTTACCGTAGAGGTAACATTTATGGATTAAAAAAAAGGGCCACTTGTGTTACTCATAAACCGTACCTGTATGGGTAACATTATGTGTATCTTTAGGGGTACAGTTTTCTGGTTTATGGGTAACGTTTATGAGTAACTGTTATGGGTAACATTTATGGGTAAGAAAAGGGCCACTTTTTTTACCCATAAACCGTACCTGTATGGGTAACATTAGGGGTATCTTTATGGGTCGAGTTTTTACAGTGTACGGTACCTCCGTTCTGAAAGAAGTATCTTATTTTATGTGAGTCGCGCCCCTTCCCCCCACCCCCTCAACAAACTTCGTGGTTAATCCTCCCACCCATACCTCGACGAGAATTTATCTGATAGCGACTCTTAGCTCTCGTGCTAAAATTTTATTTACGAACCCGCCACACCTCCAGAACATTATTTTAGTGCAGCGGTTCCCAAACTGTGGGTCGAGAGAGGCATCAAATTGGGTCGCGTACATTTTCTCAGTATAGAAAATGACTATGTCCGCATCTGCTCAAGAGAAAACATGCCCAACAGAAAAGGTCGATCGGTTTTCTTCACGTCGTAATTACTTTGAAAATACCTCTTTCTGGATTCCAGTGGGTCGCGAAATTTTCTGTACGTCAGCAAGTGGATCAACGAAAAAGAAGTCTGGGAACCGCTGTGTTAGTGGACCTTCTCACTATTAAGTTGAGCATCTCTGATCTAGGGTTCGAGAAGCAACAAGGCATCTCAGAGAAGTCCAAGGGCGACACGACATAAGTACAAGCAGAAGTTGCACTGCTATGCTTCAATGAAGACTGAGAAAGATTGAAACCTTGCCCTCTTCAACTCTAATGAGGTAAGTGCAGTCATACTGCCTAACTACCATCTCGCCACGGTGCAAGTTGAGCTGGCTTTGCTCCTCTAAGCACGGCCGCGCCCGACACAACATAGTACAACCGACTGCTCACATTTTCCACCGCGACAAAGAAATTAATGCTAGGCGAATTAGTCATCCACCTCTTCCACCATCAACGGAGAGAAATTATGCGAATTCCAAAGCCCATTTACAAAAAGGATCCTAGCACTGCCTTGCACAGGAGCAACGAGCACCATTGGCAGCAACAGTCAGTCAATATGCGAATGTTTTGATAAGGGATGCCCTAATGCAGAGCATCTAATTCCACTAGCCTGCATGAATGCAGTGAAAAGAGGACGCCCACTGAAACTATTAGATAACAGAGGGCGTTGTTTTAATCTGATCCGTGGTGCTCCCTGTTCGCATGTTCGCTCGTACGTATGCCACTGTTCGCTTGCATTCGTAGCAGGCTCCGCACTGCTAAGTCGATGGAAATTACGACATTCTAAAAATGGAATGTTCTAAGTGCAGCAAGGCGAAAAGAAAAGGGTTATAATGCGACGGAGTCAGAACCTGGCTCCTGATTCTGCCAGGACCTCTGGATTCTCTGAATCAGAACTAGGGGACTCAACAGTTAACTGTATAACCGATTGACCGACCGATCTTAACTAACTGGTAGTCAAAATTCGGTTTTGATTAACCGTAATGAAGCATTCCCCTCAGTCTTCTACATAAAAAAACTGGGAGAACTAATCTCTGTTCTTGGAAAATTTTCCACTCATGGAAAGCTTTCTTGGAAATTCAAGTAACCAACGGCTAAACAGTTTGTATCTATCAGTTACCGGTTGATGAAATAACTGAAAACTAAAACTCCAAATCAGAATCATGACACAAACGATAGTTGAGAACTCTGCTTTGAGGGTATTAAGCGATGCGCTTTTAAGGGTTCTTAAAACACCTCGCCCTAACCTCTGGAAAAGTTCATTCGCGTATTCACGGCACTGACTGGACGCTTCAAATCACGAATTAGAATGGCTAAGTCGCAAAAATGGGATATTCATGTACGAGCGCGGAACAGAATGAACCAATTGGAACTAAGAGAAGTGAGACATGCTCCATCAGAGGGAGTTATTACAAAAGCCTCTGTCAGGCAACTCCCTCTGTAAAAAAAAAAAAATTAAAATGGTAAAATTCTTTAAAAGTAAAACACCTATCCAAAGCATCTAAATACCTAATTAATGGCAACATTTGTTAGTTTTTGAGCTAAGTATTCCAAATTCCAAACAGTTGAAGTGAAAGGAAATGGGCATAATTGGACCTTTTAAATTTAATTTCAAAGTAACAAGCTGAAATGTTTCTCTTCTAAGCTATCACCACGTTCCAAAAGTTCATTGTATTACTATATTTCCCAATGCAAAATTTTGATGCAATTTTTTCCTTTTTCATTGTCTTTTTGGCCTCCTTTCCTTTTGAAAGCATACAACTTTCTTAATGATAAAGATACAGAAAAATGCACAGAGCAAATCTGATTTAGCTTTTCAAATTAGGATGCACAACATTCAATGGTGATAGTAACATTCACCTGGCTCATTGAAGGAAAGTAATTTTTTATTTATTTTGCTTTAGATTTCATGATTTGATTTTCCACAGTAGAGGGGCTTGGAAGTCACAAGTAAACTTCCATTGAACCTTTCTGACTACCTGAAAGTGACTGATATTCTTACCAAGGAGGTAAGAATACCACCATGTAGGATTAGAGGTGAAAATTGCTCATTTAGCTTCATTTTAATCTTCAAATTTCTGTATATAGAGCATTTTTTTAAATGGCATATCAATGTATACCACGAATAACTCAATGTAAGCATGGCATTTAAAAGCCTAACATTTAATGCTTCCATGACTGCAGGCGCTCTGAGTGTGCCAATATTGTCTTAGCAGTACCTTCACTGCCCAAAACTTGTGCTAACAAGCTGGAACCCATAATAAAACGTGGATCTCAGCTCGTATCTTTGCTTCACCCCTTTGTGATTGTTCCATTCCTCCACTGTCACTTTGCTTCCTCAATGGCAAATCTTGATGTTCAAGAACCTATCCATCTCATTAGTCCCATCCCATCTCATGTCAGGGCTCTTACCTTTAGCCTAGCTCCTTCAAGTCCTATTATAGGAGGCTCAAGTGAAAACTCACTTATGATGCTCTATGGAGGGGGCTCAAGTAGTAAATTAATGCTCTCTAGAATACTAACTTTAAACTTCCAATTATGTGACATCCTCCAGCGTACGGCCATCTTGGGCACAGCTAACATCCTCCGTCGTGCCCTCCAGAACTAAACGAGTGCGATAATTGGGATGTGGTTCACCCACTTTCACTCTTCCTTTGCTCGCATTTGCCGTGAATGTCCAACATAAAAATAATAGGCCTCTATATACACAGTCCTATGGTTGGCTAAAATCAGCATAGCATCATGCATCATCTACAACTCCATTGATTACTATGTAAAAGGGTATACAGGAATATTCTACTCCTTTTAGGCTAAGGTACAGCAAGTGATCATTGTGAATATGGTAAATGAGCCATGAAATTATCCATGTTAGGCCTACAGTTACATAGCTATATAATTACTTAAATGCAACAAAGTAGATTTACATTATAATATTGAGCTTAAAGGCTTCTGAGAGTTGGAAAATCCTAGTTTGGAAAACTGTACATGGTGAATCACCTTGGATTTATTGTAAAGCGGAAATTAGGATAAATTTTCCCTGATTCCAAAAAAACCTGTTTAAAAAAATTATATTCCCCTTCACAGAAATGGGAAGCATAGACTTGATTGCATTTTCTCTGCTTTGATGGGAGTTACTTATCCTTACATGAGACCATTCATTAAAAAAAAAAAAACCTTATTATGGACATTGGGAGGCCAAATTCAAAGAAAGGGGTAATTTTCCTACTTTTGTCCAATGTCTCAGTCTTATGGAGGCCCAAAATATAGCAATTTCTGGCATTCTGAGAGGCTCAACAGAAGCCTACAAATGAAGAAAGTGTGGTATTTTTTTCAAGTTTCCACACTTTGGACAAATGAATTGCACAAACTTGAACATTAAAAATTTACCGGACTGAAATAATGAATTTCAATTATGAATACTGGTATCCATATATGGTATACACTTTGTTCGAACTCCTTCGAGCAATACTTCCAGAATTAGCATTTAGCACCCTCTCCTAGGTTTCTCTGAACAAGAAATTTCCGAAAGTCATGTCACGGTGCAGAATAGACTTGCGGTTTGAGTTTTACAAGTTTCTTAGGGTTAGCTTGAACCTCGATATATAGCTTCCCCGATAAGTGAGTCGCTCCCCCCTCCCCCTCCCTCAAATCGGGTCATTTGCCACGGAATGTTATTCCATTCGTCATGTGGTAAAGATGTTCTAGATTACTCGACATAATACTTGAGGCAAGTCAGATTCTTCGTTTTATAGATTCTTCCCAGCAAAAACTTCCAGCTAGAAACAGCAAGCTTTCCATCAGTAAGTGTGTGCCACTACCAGCAGGAGCTGCAGTATTTCCAACCGGAACTAGTCGTAAATTGGTATGCCGTTTCCAGCTGGAATGAACCAACAGGATCCAGCTGGATCCCACGCTGTATTCTGCTGGATTTCTACTTTTCCTGTCGGAAAAATCCTACCTTCTAATTCCCGATTGGAACCAGATACGTTTCCTGCACGCAATCCACCTGCCGGAAAAGTCCATCACAAACCGGGTAAAACCAATAATATTTCCAGCCGGAACTTTTTGCTGGGTTGCCTGAAGTGCCAGTGTGGAAAGTCTTAAGACCGTTTCATACTTACGTGTTTTGCATGGGACGCGTGCGATTTTGAGATGCGTGGCTGTACGCGTCCGTTTACGTTCCAAGGCAAAGGAGCACGCGTGTGCATGCATGCCCATATGCATTTGCAGGCAAGGCTTACCTTACGAATTGGGTTTCATCGAATTCCCAACACCAACACACGATCATTTTTCCTTCGTTCATATATTGCGTTTCCCCCTTTGCACATGCGTCCGGATTCGCGTACATTCTCTTCGAATCCTAATGAAGCGTGCATGCAAACGCATGCATTGATGCGTGTGAACGCATGACACGCCGAAAAACCTGAGTGTGAAATGGCCTTTGTTTCACGGGATGAATTGAGGAAAGTACTGTAACTTGAGAGTCCAAGATGACCGCTAACACGAACTCCATTCTTGACTTCCCTCTTTGGGGGGCATGATGACTGTTTCCAGCGACTAACACCACGTTTCGAAGATGCAGCACTTCAGCACATTCACTACCACGCACATTCGAAAAAAAAAGAATCTCGAGGCCAAGCTGAAATTATTACCAGATAGTGTGGCCAAACATCACCCGTAGAATTAATTTGACCAAAAACATGTTTTTGCGTGCGTCACAGTAATTGTTACGCGCGTCTTGAAATCAATCCGCACAGCGCTGGAAACAAAATCAAATCCATAAAATAATGTTCTGATTTTTTTTTAAAGTTCCCCCCTAAGATGACAAGGAAGAACTTTGAAATAAATGTTAAGTTCCACTTTGAAGACTTATGCATGGAAAAACATTTTTGATGCTTGAAAAAATGTTGAACTTAGATTTGAAACATTTTTCTGAATAAATAAATCACAAAAGCAATTACTTTTTTGTTAGGGAAGTTCAATTAATGTGTATGTGGGGTATAAAATTGGAGCCATTATGATAAAAATTATTAATAATAATGTGCTTTAATTACTCCATCTTACTTTCCAATAATTAAAAAGGTATTCAATGATAGCGTTTGTTTTTTGGCGTTGAAAGAAAAGACAATATAAAAAATAAGATTGATAAAAGCGATTACATTGAGCAACTACTTTTATGGTGTCAATATTTTAATTCTATTTTCTTTCATATTGATGTTAGTGTAATATCTGTGTAACTAGTCAAAGCAACAAATAAATAGATTTAAAATTATATTTTTTGCAGTAATAGAAAAATAAATTTTCTATCTCTGGTAATTACCCTCATAAGACCTGGGTGGTATGTAAATGCACAAAATCCGAGGGGTTCTATTTCATTATTTTTTCAGGTCTGAGGAGGTTAACACTCGCATCTAACCTATAGTTTTGAATCCTAAACTTCGGTACAGAAAAGCTAAACTAACAATTGATATATATTATGTATATTGTATACAGGGTGACAATAAAGTCCGTGGACACATAATTTTGTACTTTACACTGGGTAGTTTGAAACGAATGGATTTCCTTTTTTTCTGCGCAAAGAACCTACCTAGAGTGACCAAAAATTATATTCATATTCAATGTAGCCACCCTTGGCCTTGACAACTTTCCTCAAACGTATGATGAATGATTCGGCTGCAGATCGCAACACTTATTGGAGTATTTCTGCCCAAGCTTTCTTCAAGGAGATGATGAGAGAGGCTAAGCTCCTGTGGGGTTTGGAGCATGTCTTCTGCTCTAGAATGGACCAAATCAAGAAGTCCATAGGATTTAAATCTGGTGAGCTAGAGGGCCATTCGTCAGGGCTGATAACACCCGGAAAATTGGTTTTGAGCCATTGAATTGTGACTTTGGATGCATGTGAAGGTGCAGAATCCTGTTGGAAAGTCCCAAGGTCGGTCCCCAAAGGTCTTAGCTGCCCAAGGTTGGATCACAGCTTCCTACAGTGGTACTCCTTGTTCACCTGGAGCAACAGTGTGGATGGGAGTTTGGTGCTCGGCGGTTATCCCAGCCCAAATCATGACAGATTTGGGCTTTTGAACATGCTTCCGGAAGCGGCCAGGGTGGTGCTTGTTCCGGAGCAAGAACCAGTAATTTGGCGATTGAAATGCTGAGCTACAGTGAAGGTCTTCTCGTCGCTAAAGATAATTTTGTCCCACCCCTTGCGATTGAACCTCTCGAGTAGCGCTTTTGTTTTTCGCAGTCTGATTTGCTGCTGTGCAGGGGTTAGCAGCTGCACCTTTTGAACCTCGTAAGGCTTCAACTTTAGCCTGTCTTCGGCTATCTTTCGCGCAGACTCGATGCTAATACCAAGGGTGGAGGCAACAGAACGCATGGAGCGGTTGGGGTTGCTTCCGGGCAGTTGTCGCATACGTTTCCTGACCATTGGACATTGACAGCTGCTGGGCGGCCACAAGTCTTGACTACCCACTGGGGTAGTCAAGACTTGTACCAAACTCCTTCAAGCATTTCACTGCCTTGTAGACACTGGACCGTGGCGCAACCGAGTAGACGAACAAATTCTGCAACCGACTTGCCAGATTTGTGGAGTCCGATGATGGCTTCGCGCTGGTATAGCATCCAGAGGTTTTGCACTAGAGAGATGAAACTTTAGGACATTGTGCATGACAGCATCGCCTATGCGCACACAAAAAAAGCACATTATTTGATTGATATGGCACGGAGAAAATTTACTGTCTACAGACTTTATTGCCATCCTGTAGGTTCCAGTTTCTGGTGCCAAGCCTAAGCATAATCCCAGGAGAGGACATGCAAAGTGTAACTCTGGCTCAATACACAGTCCCTGACAAACACATCATGTATGTGCATTGAATTCAATACACAAGGCTCCGTGGAACCAGCATCATGTGCATTGAAATCAATACAGGCGCCATTTAGGAAAGAATTTCGCGATCTTCAGCATTGTCCCTCTCCTAGTCCTACCTCCAACCCCCCCCCCCCCCCCCACACACACACACACACAAACACACACTAACGAAAACAACGACGGGATTGAAAAATGCATCCCAACCTGCGGCCATGCGACGAATCTATGGTATGAGAGGAGAAATGAAAATGCCTAGATTTGGAGCTAGAAGAATTCAACAATAAACGAGGCAAGCAGATTCTGATCATTCGTGTGCGCCCGAAGGACCGAAGTCTCCCATTCCTTTCACAGCCAAATAGAGCGGATGCCAAATATTTCCATACCGACAACAGCTGACATACGCCTTCCCGGTCAGAGGTAATATCGCCGAATAACACAAGGTGAACGTGCCAAATTGAGCTATTCACTAGAAACTTCGCAAGCAGCGACAATAAGAACTTCTTTCTATCCAACTCTGTTTCCATCACTTCTAAAAACCCTACTTGTTTCAAAGCGGAGAAAGCGCTGAATAACTAAGATCCTCAGGTTGAATACTTAAACCTAAACCTTTACTAAGCCATTCGATTTCCCCCCTACGTTGCAGTTTAATTCATCAGACGCTATCAGGGACCAATGGAGCATATGAGCTTGTCACCGCCTTCTTTGTGCGGCCTTAATCTCAGTTTCCATGACGTACGATCCGTCGCCCTCCTTGCTTAGATTACTTACAGTGACGCAATTCTAGCACTCCCACGACAGCCTCTACTTATAGAAAAAGTGGGTGGCTGGAAGGAATTTTCGCATGCTATACAGTACACCGACATGAAATTATTGGATAATACCTATAGATAAAGACGTAAGTGTTGTAATCCTTGTAAACGGAATCTCTCATGGCAATGCACTCGATAGATTGCCGTCTCTACCGAAGCCATTTGTGACCTCTAGTTGAATGAAGTTTATTGCTACGGAATGTATCTCCTGTGCCAACGTCATCGGAGGGGAACGGGGAGGAAAGAGAAAACGAAGAGCAGGTGTGTGCGGATGTCTCCGTCTTTTAGGGAAGCCCACTATGGGGCTGGGGTAGGAGCCGGATGTTATTAGGGCTCTATAGCGGAACGAGATGGCACTCGACCCGGAGTTGCCTTCTCACTTTCCATACACCAGCAAAGGCTCTTGTTTAACTGCGGCAGTGACGCACTGCCGATCGTCACACTAGACCATCCTTTCCATAGCACGATAGGTGCAATATCCGCTTCGAGCTATAGTATCAGTACGGACACGTCATTGGTGAATCACTGAACGGTTCGCGGATCGTCCATCACCTATATACATGAATATAAATAAATATATATAGGATAATAATAAAAGAAAACAGTGATGGGCCACAGCACATAAAAATTCAAATAGCTTAGCTTCCATAGCATACCTACCCTTGTTGTGACATAGGGTAGCAGCATTCAAGCACATACACACTTCAGAGGTGGTCATGGAACAAATGTCTAGTTTTTGGAATTTTCCTGCGAGGTGGCCCATCACTGAGTACCCCCGCCCTTAACAGGCCCTCCACTGGGTCTTTTACCATATATATATATATATATATATATATATATATACATATATATATATATATATATATATATGGTATTTTTTTATATTTATATATATATAAAGACTGAGGAGCGCTCAACTTCATATTAATACACAGTTTTCTCAAATGTCAGCTCTTAGCTATGGCATTAAGGATGAGGCTGTTTTCATCGGCAGCATAAATGGCGCTAGGCCTATTTTGAAGGAAGGTCAGCTCAGCTCATCTCTTTCTCAGGCGGTTCTTATGGAGGAAATAAAAAGGAGTGAGTTCGCGTGCGAACTGCGGACGGGAATGGTCTAAAATAGGACGCTGGGAAAAGGGCTTATGTATATAAGTTGCCGAAGGTTAGACAGGAATGTGATCTGATGCGTCATAACACGAGAGCTACCGAGGAAGAATTTGGGCACCGTCAACTAGCCCTAATTCGCGAGCCATTCTCCACATACCATACTTTCCATCTATCACACTGCCAAATACTCGTCACATCGGGGGAGGAAGAGAAACGTATTTCCAAAACCATTACCCTGGTTTTCGAGACGGGCCCTAGATAGCAAGGTGTATTCTACCGCGACAGTAAATTCGGTTGACTCCAACTCTGTTTCAGATATGATGGGATGACGACTTCATTACAAGCATTATGTCTCATACAGGGTGGGGCAAATGTTACCATAAAGTTCTTGTATACTGAAAATAGTTGTTTTACTAGCTTGGTTCTCTTTGTTTCAGGGTAATACTGTTGGATGAATCTGGTAGCTTTTGCAATTATATTGCACGATCACTTATTCGTGTTATTTGTTTTGTTGTAAACAACGGTTAATATGGCGTTAGAACGTAAACTATTTTCTGTATTCAACAACTTCATAGTGACTTTTGCCCCACTCTGTATAGTCAGGGTCATACGTGGTCCAACAATGGGAGTAGTTGGCATGCGGCCGGATGACCATCGAGGGCATCAAATAGCTGCTTTGTTTCATAATACTAAGACAGTAACGCTCTGCAGAACAGCGGAAAGTGACATTACAATGTGAATGTATTGCTAGGCTCTCAAGTGCCTCCTCTTATCAGGCACTCTGCGCTCTCAATGAGAGGATAAGTCCACAATGAAAAAGGGAGATAATGAGGAAAACATCAAATCACGACATACGGTGCCGACGAACCCATTTGCTTAGGCATACAAAGCGCAATGATAACTGACATCCGCTGCTATTGCATCATCCACAATCATAGGCCTAAGAGAAGCCAGGAAACTGCCAACACCAACGGTCTCATTTTCCCTCATTTCATTTTCGTGGTAACACATTCCAGTTTCCATCATCCCGATACCAGTGATGCAGAGCTAACAGCAGGTAGCTGTCTACTACAAGCGGATGCGGTCGTGACTGTGATCAGAACCTTACGAGAACTTACGAATGGCAGATTAACCTAGAATCCAAAGGAGCCGATAAATCGGTTCTTCATATTGGGATACAATTCCGGTTGGGAGTGAAAGGGTTTATATCTCTTTGGCCGATACACATATTTTTCTCCATAAAATTCAAGTTAACTGAGAACAGAACCGCTTCTACATCGATGTGTTCTCACTCGTAAGGAACATCTGAAGGGCTGAGAGGGCCGAATTGGTCTACCTGCAAAAAACATTACTTTCTCGCGTTCACGGAGAGCGTGCATATTCCAGTGACCGTCTTAAAAAGGAAGAATAATTGTATGAATGGATGGACCACTTTTACCTTACATAAATCCCAATATTACCATTTTCAATGAAGGAAAAGGAGGTTCTAAGTGCAAAAAACCAACTATACTTTTATTAGACTTTTTTTTCGCAAATGAACTGCTTTTCCTAGCCGCCCTTCACATACTTCTCTTGTTTTCCGTGGCTGTTTTACAGGCAGAAACTGAACCACGTCCAGACATCATGGTCACCTTGTGTTATCAGTGCATGACAGTCTCGGAACTTATCGCGTTCAAACAGTTCCTCTATTCAGAAGCTATGGTAATAAGAGGCATGGCCTATAGCAGGCACATAGCTTAGCCAATGAATCTGAAATTGTTAGAACTGCTTTTATTCTGACATATCCCTCGTATAATCATTGAGTATGGCTTGTCACTATATTTCCAGTAAGGTTACTAGGGGATTGGAAAAGAGCTTGAATTAATGAAGCAAGCTTGTTACCTGTGTTCTTCAAATAACCATAATGCTTCACCATAATTAGATAAAGCGCCTCTGCTTATATTGCTAGTTTGCCCTATTACTCCAATTCAAGTTGTTCAACGTTCGTTGCTATGCTTAGCCCCCTTTACCTGACAGGCGCCATATCTCTTACTCCCCCCCCCCCCCCCTTTCTTTTTAAGCAATAAGAAGCACGCATATCGATAGCGGATTATATGCCTCAGTCAACCGTGATGTGCTAATTCTTCCTTCGAGCTTCAGTTGTGCGGGTTAAAATGCCCCGCTTTACAATAAAAAGAATGTTGAAATGTGTGGAACTGAAACACTGCGGGAAAAAAAAAACCTTTGACCCACTCTGAATGCCTTTGTGCTCTCCATGTTAAATGCCATAAATTAGTGACCGCTTTGGACGACTGGAGCAAATATACAATACTGGATTATTTTCTTGAGGCCCAGAAAAAGGTCAAATTTATTGTATGTAGCATCTCAGTGGTTAAGGCAGTGTTCCTATGCGTCCAGGTCGTGCATTAACAAAGATATCGTAGCAACGTAGATGAGGGACAAAACAAAGGATTACATTGCTGACTCATGAGCCCATTTCAATGAGGCCACTTATCTCATCAAAAACTAAAGCCTAAATATGACATTCAAAATTAGTAAAAATTGAAATTGTAAAGGACCGTGCACTGTCGAAGATGTAGATATTGTACGAAGAAAGATACATACATGAGGTTATCACCGGATTTCCGTGCGATTACAATCTCCTGTTACCCTGTAATGTTTATAATTGATATACATTATAAATTCTGCTACATCTCTTACCCCACTGGGATCAAGAAATAATACCACAGGGACTAGGAAACTGACAATATTTTTATATGCAAAACAGTATGCAATTAATCGAAAATGCTTCAATACATGTTACATTTTGTGGAATTTAGATTTTTTCAGAAATAGCTAAGTGAAAAATAAAATCGAAGGCACTAACATTCCTCTGGAATCACTTCCACGATCTCGTTCAAATACCTTGGAGCATGCCTTCTGTTCCTTCCCCCGTCCCAACTCACTGCCCAAAGTTTACTCTTTTTCTGGGTCCAGAATGATACTTTTTTTACTGAGCATGCATACCAATTTGAGGATCCACTAAGTTGTTTACAAAGTGCTGCAGAAGTGAGTTCTTGTACCATTTCAATACATCCGGCGGCTGGGAACAACTCTAGGTTTCTAGTTTTGCTCTTATGGGCATCTCGCCTATCTGTAAATATCTAAATGCAACCCCATATCAACGTACTAAAAGTATGTCTGATCTACAATAATATCCACAGGCGACAGTGCATAAAAAAAACGCTATCTCAAAGCGTCGAGGGTCAAACCTTGGTCTGACTGCAGGCCAATTACGACTCAAAAAGAGAAATGGATATATTCCGTGATGGTGCACGAGAGGCCTGACGATCCATCATGGAAGTGTTCCAGCTACAGCAGGCATACGGGTTGCCTGCTGTATGAGAACTGTGATCGACCAAGACTTCCAATAGCGCGCTACGGCGAAACGCAAGTCACTCCATGTGTGGTAAATACTATTTACCCACGTGCCCTCAAACCCTCTAAAATACCATTACTGTACGCCTATACAAAATCGGAAACCAAAAACGCTGAAGAAAAATCAATGGACAGTAGGGGACATTCCTTTCTGGTAGAAATAATGCTATACACGTGGGGAATGGAATACAATGGACTAAGCGAAAAGAACGCAAAAATGGAAAAATACAAGAAGGAAGGTCCCAAGTTCCATGAGAGGCATAGTACTGCGAATCGGAACGCACGCCTTCTGTAGTTGCTCACCTGCGATTTTTAGAACAGCTCGGTCATAGGGGTCCAGCTGAAGAATACTAAGAGGCTTATCTTTCGCCCATTCGTCCAGGCCCTGCCGGTCCACATCCATCTTTGGTAGAGGATAGCGTACATTGGAGATATGACTAGAATGTGTTACCGAGGCATCTTTGGTATGTTTTTGCCATCGCAGGCAGGATTCACATCAATCAAGCGGACACATCTGCAAATGAAACCAAAGTCACGGGCATTCACTAGTGTACTATAAGGGAAATGGGGAGAAGGACGAAGAGCCACGTATGTACAACGAGATAAGTCGGCGCATGCCGATATGCTTTCACACTCGAGGGTCACTTATGGCAAGATTCTTATTCTAGCAATTCACAGGCCTTTCAAGGCAGAATATGGAAACTACCCAGGGCCACGAAAAGATGACAAGGAAGCTACTTCAACACGAGAAACGAGACTCACATGGGGGGGGGGGGGGGGAGAATCATGTCACCCGTCCGATCTGAACTGCTCTCCGTTACCGAGTCGCTGATAGTGAACCCGACTCTCACGTCTCTCTCGCTCGATTCTCTCGAGTATCCAAATTCCTTCGTACGTTGCATGTCCAGCCACGAGTGGATTCCCAACAAGCGACGTTACTGATTGCTTCTGTATATTCGCGTGTGTCTAAAACGTTATAAATATATCTCATCACGAATCTCAGTGAATATTACAAATTATTGAAGGGTATCCCTATTGAGAAACGACGTCAGTTTCTTTTGTTTTTTGTCACACGATTAACTCATCCAAAATCTCTCGAAAAAGCACTTCACAGATGACTCATGAGTTATGATGGTAAAGAGAAAACTTTCCCATTGATAACACTGTAGAGGCGTGACAAAACATTCAATCTCGTCCACGCCACTCCAGCTCCTCGGTTTTCTGATCATTTGGCGGTGGAATTGGTAGCGAACATTAGGATGGAATGAATGCAACGTTTGACTGATGTGAGTTGTCGCAAATAGCAAATAATACGACGGTCATTCAATACTTTAGAATTGTTCACATGAGGGTCAAAAGGTGGGCCCATCATCACCTTCACACCATCATTTTCCACAACTAAACAGAAAATTATGGGGCGATACCTCCTAGAGAAAACGTCCCGAGTATTGGGGATAGAGCTCTTTCACATGCAATGGTGTTCAAGTGATATACAATATCTTTAAGTATGGGGGAATTGACATCGAAAATGAGACCCAATCTCGGTGGTCACTAGTTAACAATCATTTGCTACGCCCTCTGTTGAGAATCCCTTTTTGATATTGTCCCTTTCATAAGGATTTTATGGAGGATCTGGTATACATTGTTGAGGAAATGTAATAAATAATTTTTTTTATTGGTCTGCTTGGTATCTATTGCTCAATAGCCTTTGGTATGAGAGTTCACTGTTAAAGGCACAATCCTGCCACATTAGAACAAACCAGACAATCTTTTCAATTGGGATATTACAACATTCTTGACCATATAGCTAGAATTTTTACTGCTGGAATTGAGAAAATTAAAAATTCTAAATTGAAATCCCTTCTTTTTCCACATTCACATGTAATGAAGCAGTCTGAACAGATGTACAAAGTTTGATCTAAAAGTTTTAGGACATGACTTCCCATTTTTATGGGCTGGAGTCACCTTCAAAGTAGTTCCCTTGTCCACACACCCCTGCCAGTGGTCCAGCAGCTTCTGGAAGCATCTAATAAAGTCCTCTAATCTTTGGACTTTCAGATGAAATTTCAACAATACAGAGCTTGAATATACACCTTAGTCACCAGATCTGGCTCTGTGTGATTTTTTTCCTGTTCCCTAAACTGAAAATGCATCTGAATGGCTGAAGATTTGAGGACATCCGGACTATCCAAGTATATGGGACATGTGAACTTCTAGCCATTCCAATAGAGGACTTTATGAGGTGCTTCTAGAAGCTGCAGGACCACTGGCAGTGGAGTGTGGACTCCCAAGGGGACTACTTTGAAGGTGACCCCAGCAAGTAACTCCAAGACTCCAGCCCACAAAAATGGCAAGTCATGTCCTAAAACTTTTGGATCATGCCTCATACCACATAGATATATTTAAGTTTAGACAATCGGTAAATTTATGAAGAAGGAGTGGGAGGCAAAATCACATTTTCTTGGAAACAATAGTTTGAAAGTTCCAGAACATTACTATTCATAAAGCTCAGATGCATGGCTTTTGGAGCACTGATGTGACTGCAACACCATCCCAGTGAGCATAACTGTATCCCAGTGCATGAAT
This sequence comes from Darwinula stevensoni, assembly GCA_905338385.1. Classification (NCBI taxonomy): domain Eukaryota; kingdom Metazoa; phylum Arthropoda; class Ostracoda; order Podocopida; family Darwinulidae; genus Darwinula; species Darwinula stevensoni. The sequence continues at coordinate 168,624 of CAJPEV010000090.1, forward strand.
TTCATTCTCATATCTTTTCATCATGTTATCATTGAGTTTAGTTGATCCAGATTGTCTGGGTTGGGTTAGAACTAGTGGCCTGATGAGTCTTGAGGAAAAAACTTAGATTAGCAAAAATAGTCTAAGAATAGTTCCAATCTGATTGTACAGAACATTGTTAATTTTGAAAGGCATATGCAAAAGTATGAGAATGTACACATGACAGGTGGCAGGAAGCACTTATCCATGGTAAGAAAGGGGGAATTGTCCATTTGAAGTTTAGCACTTGGATGCCATGTTCTTTGGTATATTTGATTAAAAAATGAGCTAATAGTTGAACAAAGTTAGGGCTACAACTACTATGCAAGTGTCTTTGCCCATGCATCTGTCAATGAAGCTTTATCATATGAAACTCCCACATTCAGGGTAGAAAAAGTGTTCCTGGTTAAACGAATCATAATGCTGTATTACCATATTCACCAATTTTTTCTGCAAAATACTTTTTCTTTCATGCCTGAAATATGTCAAAATAAGATAGGGTAAAAGACCCAGTGATGGGCCTGTTAATGGCGGGTACTCAGTGATGGGCCACTTCGCAGGAAAATTCCAAAAACTAGGCATTTGTTCCATGAACACCTCTAAAGTGTCTATGTGCTTGAATACTGCTAGCATATGTCACAACATGGGTAGGCTTGGTTTGGAAGCTTTGCTATTGGAATTTTGATGTGCTGTGGCCCATCACTGGGTCTTTTACCCTATACCCTTTTTTTTTCTCAAGTTCAATAACATGATTTAAAAATCCATTGGTAAAAGGTTAAGGAACCCATAGATTCATTAATATGACAAACATGGGGCTAAGATAATAAAAAAAAAAACAACAAAACAAAAGGGTAGTAAGGGCAAAGGCTCCCTTCTGAGATCAAAAGTAGCATCAGATAACTGAGATACACCTGATTTTTCATTTCTCCTTCTGACTTAAGCTTTGGTGACATAACTTTTGTATCCTTCTGATTCTTGCCTATGGACCTGAACAACGAATGATCACCAAGTAAGTTGAACAGAAAACTGAAGCATATTTCCTATGTTGTCAAGGATCCCTGCAAAACCTCCCCATGATGCAAAAACTTCCCTGGCTAGGACACACTCACTAAGTCTCTTTCTGCTACCCTAGAAAGGCACCCCAAAGGACAGGAACTACAAACTCCTGAGTAACAGCCCTTATTGGGACTTACTGGTTTAGAGTATAACCCAATGATCATTGATTATTTCCCAGGTAATTGAGTTGCCCCAGGAAAAGCCAAAGACTGTTTAACCATTCCACTGCAAGTGCCTTGAAAATGCATAAGGAAAGCAAATACTGCCTCCTCTTTTCTCAGGCTTCAATGTCAATATGTGCATATCAAAGAAGAGGAAATGGTTAGTCTAGTTAGCCTGGAAGTTAGCCCAGGGGAAAGTGTGCACCCCTTACATACTGTGAATACATTTACCTCATCTAGACATCATGTACATTTAATGAGTAAAAAATTGTACTTTGCAGCTGTGGTGAGTGACATATGACACATTTCTCCACCAGCAAAGTAGAAATCCAATCCAGTTGCACAGACAGCACCATGGAGTAATAACCAAAGAATTTAAGTTGTGTCTTGAGTATACACAGGCTTTTCCGGGGCAATGGATCCCCCTCAAATAGAAGGTCCCAGGAAATATAGGGTGACCAAAAAGTCATGATCCATTTGTTTTGCTGAACAGTCATAATTTGTGAAAAGTCACTAATGTGAATTTTTTGTAGTTGTTCCTGAAAGGTTGGGAAATTAGTTTTAACCATGGATAAGTGGACAGCAGAACATTGTGCAGCAATAGTAGAACTGTATTTCTCTAGCAGGAAATCAGTGATTGTGTAACAAAGACCTCTGTGAAGGACACTCATGCATACCAAACCACTTTTTGAAGGCACCTTGGGTGGCAACCAATGATTCCCCATAACAGAAATACATTTCTACTATTGCTGCATGATGTTCTGTCATCCTCTTATCCATGGTTCAAACTAATTTTCCAACCTTCCAGGAACAACTGCAAAAAAATTCAATTTTGCAACTTTTCGCAAAACATGATTATTCAGCAAAACAAATGGGTCATGACTTCATGATCAACTTACATAACAGAAATTAATGCTGCAGTTTGAAATAGCAGTATTCCTGCTCATTTCTGTTCCTGGGTGATTTCCTGACTTCAAATGGCAAAGGTGTTTCAATGGATAATGGGATCCAGACATGAACTTTCACAAAACCTTCTGATGCTTATGCAATTCTCATTTCACTCCCCAGGAATACAGGAAGACTGGGACTAAGTACTCATTCACAGCTGAGACAATAATCCTTCTCAATTCTTTCGCATCAACTCCTCTCTTTGTTCCAAGATGGAGAAATGAAAGATGCCCTGGCATCACAATCTCCTTGAAAATTCTTGCTTGGATCCTGTCAACTCATGAAAGCAGTTTTCACCAATCAATTCAGGAACATAAAGAAGTAGGAAATACTGATGATTCAGAATGCAGTATTAGTTTTCCTATTTGTTTCTTAGAATGTTCTACATAGGGGGTAGAACATTGTGAAACACCCTTCATGCGCCAGACCCAACTTCAGTTGATCAGTCATACTGCATGGGACTGTGCATCTGGATTAGATCTCTAGTTTGGATGCGCAAGAATGGTCTCTAATCATAGCAGCAAAATAGCATGTTTCTACGTCAAATGAGTTAGGAATGGTTGGCTTATTTATGACTTAAATCATTCTATCTATATTTAGTTTCTTGGAAGTTACTTTTCAAATAGTACTACATGTGGGGTCTAAGAGGCTCAAAATTACATGTTTATACCTTTTTCAAGATTCAGATATCCCTGAAACATGAAAATTTATGTCAAATGTATGTCATAGTAGAAATTAGTTTTATGTCCTTTCCCAAGTGCCAAATTGGTATCATGCCATGCAAAGTCAAATCATTTCTGGGCAAAAGAAAATGTAGGGTTTTATTTTAAAATTGCTTTTAGTATTTATGGCTCCCCATTCATCAATATGTTTGATAATCCCCTTATAAGAAAAATATTTGCCACTCGAACAATGATGAAGTGATTCCTTTTGCCACCCAGTCTGTGAATATTCAGGTATCAAAATAAATAAAATCAAGTACTGGGGTTTAACCCTTCCCGATCCACTGTCAGACATAGTCCAATGATCTCCATAGCATTACAGATAAAATGGACCACAAAGGGTTAATATATGACTCAAGCATGTCCCTGGCCAGCCATACTACATTTTACCAGTCAAATAGTATAAATGAGAAATTCATACCTCCTCAAACAGGGGTTTTTCTTCTCATGACATAAGCCAGTCATGCGTATGATCTTATCTTAGCCAGTAGGCTTACAGGATTTCTAGCAAGTCAGAAACATTGAGTGTACAGAAACGAATGAAAAAAAGTCAACATTTTTTGGTCTGCTAGGATATGGATTGAAAGTCTCAAACTAAATGGGGAATGAAAGAGTTAATTTGGCCTTGCCAGATGGTTTCTTTTACTTCCATGTCTGCAGTGAATCCTCTTCTCAATTTCTTGTGCAGCTCTTGGTCTACTCACTCTCACATCTCAAAAAAATATTGGTATGATTATAGAAATAGACTATCTGAAAAAATTTTAACATAAACCACTCTCATAAACTTTCCCATGATTTTACTTTAAAAGGTGTCAGGACAATGACATTTAAGAAATACTATATCTATCATGTTTTCCTTGATCGACATCAGCTTTGACTTTGAATGCCTAGTCTCAACTTCTAGTCATAGTCATAGACAGTTAGATGATAATTGCCTAATGTCAGTACATGATCTGACCAATTTAGGCTAGGTCAATGTTGTGAGGATTGCTCTCCAACCAAGATTGCGATTATACATTATTCCAGCTCAGTCTATGCTATTATGATTTGTGGATTGTTACCAGACATGCTGATTAATAGTAAGTGAGCTTAAGCTCATATGCAGATTAGCATATTCATCAACATGGTGTATGCCTACTTGTGACAAGTCCATATATCTTACTGAGGCCTTTCCTTGAGCTACATAATAAAGTAGGAATTTAACTGTCAGCGGCCAAGCATACCGCTTATGACTGATATTACACCGAGTCAATTATAGGTCTGTCATTTTGGAATCGTAGGCAATTGTCACAAACGTTAAACTAATTGCTACCCTATGGCAATCTGGGAATCACCTAAGGCGCAAGTGTAACCAGACGAAAACGAGCTGAACACCGCACGGAGGTGGAAGTTACCCTGAGTCTGGCCGACTACTAGCACCTTGCACGCTCATTGAAGAGAAGCTCGCTGGTGGATAGTTTAAACACAAGCATGACCTACTGTTTATGGCTAAATCCACTAGTTTTCAATATTTTAATACAGAGGTCGCCTCTGCATGAGCGACTCGGCGAGTATCGTGGCTGTGACCATGACGAGCAGATACGCTTTATTCTAGGGACCTGCGGCCTAAGACCCGTGGTTAGGGCGATTATTAACTCCAAAAGGCGAGAGCCACATTGAACTTGAGCCAGGTTAGTAGAAGCTAATCTCGAGAGGGCTCTGGATACCATGATGTTAGCCAAGCTGGCTCAGAAGTCTAATCAAGACTGATAGATATGATCGTTTTGCAATTCTGACATCAGTGCATTTGCGAGGGCATGGTGCTTCCGAGGCCTTCCTGGCTTGAGGTCTATGCATGAGCCTGGAACTCTTGCGGTTTTCCTTCAAGGGTCAAGGTTCCTGTCAGGATGTATGAAGGCATTTCTAATCATTAAGACGTCCACTGTCGAGTGTTCATATAATCTAAGATAGGCCTACCTCAATCAAAGACATATTTAGCTTCCGCAAATCCATTAGTCTAGTTACTTAGAGTTTATGCGCTCCCTTTTTTGTTTCGTCCATGAAGGCATCTAACCTCTTACAGCAATTCATGGAAAGGTCAGCCTAATCATCATCACCTAATGTGTTTCTTGCATTTATTAACCTACAAGCAAAAAGTCATTCCCCAACTTGAATCACACTTTAAGATAACCAAAATTGAATTGGTTCTCTTTGTTTTGCTGCTTCTATTGAAATCGAAAGATCTACCATGTCCAGTGTTATCAATTCCCAAAATTTTAAGTATCTGGATGAGGTACTCCCTCATTGTCCTCTTGAGTGAATGCTGTACCCACAGTTTTAAATGTCTTCATGCCTTTGCACTAAAAGCCTTTTCACTTCCTTAGTCATACAAATTCCTTGCTTCTGAACCCATTCCAGCACCAATGGCCTGCTATATGATAGACCTATTGTAAGCATACTACAAAGGGATAACTAAACTAGGTCTACCAATCCATGGCCTTCTATATAATTGGGTGGAAATAATTGTTCTCCAAAGGTAAATGCAATTTTGAATTTAGCATACAATCTGTTTTGGTCAATTGGATTTCTTCTTTAGAGTGTGATGTAATAGTTTATAGGCTTGTATCAGGCAGACCTGGATACATGTCGAACTCTAACTTAAAGGTTGCATACAGCAGATGATATAGACAAAATCATGATGTTCTGAACATGGGTTGCAGGGTTCACATTAACTCACCATAGCAAGTCCCTGACTCATATTTTCTTGGAGGGACTCATATTTGCAAAACATCTATGTCTGTGGGACTCATTGACAACCACCTGAACATGTTCCCACCGAGCTGAAGCTAGGTGCCAGGACACAAGATTTAAAAAGCTAGTGTGAACCCTGGGTTGTTAAGGGTGATGGATGAAAATGTAGCCAGTAGTTAGGAGCATACCATTTATGGTTCAACAGATTCATCTGGTCCATTTTCATTACCTGCCAGGGATGCTTCAGGTAGCTGTTATGAATGTCACACTTAGAATGGCAGCTCATGTCAATAGTGGCAGCAGATGTATTTAATAACTATTGTGACATTGCCCTGCATAATCTATTGGTTATATGGGGTAATGCTACATTTGTGGGGCTCATTCTTTGCATTGAAACTTGAGATTTAGTACAAATAAGGAACAGCTGTGCATTTTGTGAAGCATTTGAGGATGGTCTGGAAGGTGTTGCTCATTGTTGATGATAATGCTATGGTGTTTGATTTACCCTTGTGATGTTGGTGCCATTAATAGTGATCTGCTTCAAGGGAAGGCCTAAGAGTTTTTTCTAATGCCTCTGTTATGTAAAACACTCTCTTTGGACATAACTGGGTTCAGGATGAGATCATTCTCATAAGATGGAGAGGAGAGGCAATTGATTGACTGGTGCATTTTCTAAGAGACACTAGTAAAGGTCAATTGCTTGGTGGGTTGCCTTCTTCCAAAGGCAACAAATTGATTGATGTCTGAGTGATAGCTATGAATTAACTTCAGGAGTCAGGATGGGACTCAAATCATGGGTATGATGGATGTCTTAGGCATAAACTCTTACCCCCATTAACAATGATACTTCATTATATCTCTGACAGGACAATAATCAGTTTCTCAATATTTTCTGAACTGGTCAACTGACTCTGAGATCAGTTCATTTCAACTGGAATGACCTGGAAGGACATTCCAGTTTAAAATTTTAATGTTTACATACATTGTGCCTCAGAGTTTGTCCAAAATCAGGAACCCTTCAGAAGTTCTGACCATTGGCCTTCACAGCACATAGCCTGAGCATGGCATTCTCTTTCTGTTTTCCTTTCTGAATCCCAGACTGCTCTCCCTTATACCATTCATAATCCTCAATGAGATCTGCATGTAGTCTCTGAAAGCAAAGAACAGAAATAGTAACTTGCATTGGCAAGATTCAGGCTTGCACCAAGGTAGTTCAATATCAGGACCAAGTTCAATATCAGGACCAAGATGGCCAATATATCACAAATCAAAAAACCTTGCTTGGAACAAGGACAAGGTTAGCATATTCATACCAAGATATTACAACACAATCAACCTTCAAATGTATGAAGAAGTTTGATGTTGCAGCTAGAGTTCCAATAATTACTTTCTCTGTAGATCATGCAACACATTTGACCTTGACCCTCTACCCATCTTGTTCAACAATACTGAAGAACTTCCCATCCAATAAAGAAGGCAAGCCTCCTAAGGTAGCCATATTTGAAGTTGTACTGAACCAATTAAAAAGTATTTTATATTTTGTTAATTGTTTTAGTAAAATTTTTTGCAGAGAATTATATTTCAAATATAAAATTCAAATACTCATTGAGATATGTATTTAAATACAGTTATTTAAAATACTGCCCTCTACTGTTGATTTAATTCTAGGGCTTTGCGGATTATCATAATATATTGATATCAGTACTAATGCTCCTATTTGGGGTACATCTGCATATTGCATTGTTCTTTTTCAGCTTGTTACTGTCCCCTCCTGATTACTACTATTTTCCCATATGGCTGAAATAGGAAGAACAGTCAGCATGTGCAAGCTTTCATAACCTAATACAGCTCCCCATTGTTACTAGGCCCAGTAGGGTAGGGTTGAAGAGGCAAAGCTTTCTACTAGAAGATTTATTTCTATTGTGACACCCCTAAACCATTAGACCTTTGGAGCACTAGGAGATAATAGGTGGCACCCTGTAGCACTCCTCCCAGCTGCTAGTGTCTAGCTGGTTTGAAGCAGAGAGGAGTGGAAAGTACTACCTTTGTGAACCTTCATGTGGCAGTTGTAACTTGAGAAGGGTCTTTCTTGTAATATTTCAGAAATTTAAAAAGTGATCTGTGCAGGTATACCAACAAGTAGCTATAAGATGAAATGATGTTCAAGCACTACCCTGGAGTAATAACAGAATTTCCTCTTTGAATAAAATGTAATTTGAGGAATCATGAGATGCTCCTGGAAATTGATCTTGACAATTCAACAAAGGCATCCAGAGAAGTATTATTTTTCAAGAATGGTTGAAAAAATGTACAAGTCAGGATAGTATCTAATATATACGTGGGTCATTCCAAAAGTTTCTTTTGCTCTCTTGCTGTATTGTTACCTTGTATATTTCGAGCCTAAAATTTTCTAACTTTAATCTGTGACTCATTGTTATATCTTTCCATATTTCAGATATTTGTCTGATATCCTAACAGAGGTTATTGCTGGAGTTGAATCATGTCTACTTTTGACTGTTCATTTTTACAACAATCATTCAGTCGGGATGACGTCAGGACAATCATTAAATTCTACATGCTTCAGGCAAACAAGCTCACTAGTACTGGATATTGATGCTTTAATGAATTACATGTCCTTAATCTGTGAAAATTTGCAATTAACTTTTTCCAATAATATACATATCACAATGCAATAATCACCACACCCAGAAACCACCAAAACATGTGTCCTAAAACAAAACACTACCAAAGCATGAGAAAAACTGAAGGGATTCCTTACTAGAGGAACAATGAATGAGGAGTCAGGCATGATGTACAGGGCCACTGCCATATGCATGGAACTTTTAGTTCTTCACACTCTGCCTGGACATGTATGATGTTCATATGTGATGACCCAGACATTGAACTTACGTGAATGCATGATATCCACATTTGTGGACAAACAAGTTTTAGAGCTATAATAGCCAATATTAACCCAATGAGGAATTTGTAGATGCTACAAAGATAAGTGTACTGTCTCAGAAGTGCATTCCAGTCCTTTTATGCAATGCCAAAAACATTTTATGCAAATTAATTTGAAATGATAGCAGTTCTTGTGACCACTCATGGGCCCTAGAAAGTGGCAGGATACACTAACTCTGATATTCTGATAGTTGTGATGTCCACAAATAGGTTTATGATGTTCTTCTGAAAGTTGTGTTGATTGGGAGCAGTAAAACAACTTTAAAAAAATGTCCACAAATGTTAATGCAATGCAATAAAGAAGGGGTCAATAAGAGCAGCTTCACCCATCCTGAATTTGTCTTGTCTTTATTCTTTTCTCTATGCCTGCCCCGTTGCCTTTCAACTGAAGTAGACAATATTTATGTGTAGTATGATGAAAGAATTTGCAACAAAGATATGGCTCATCTCAGTGGCATGCCCAAAGGGGGGGGAGAGGGTTATGACACAGATGCACACTCCCCCTTGGGATACATTTTACAGGTTTGATTCTAAGCAAATTTTTTTTTTGCCTATGTATGGTGGATTACCAATTTTTCATGTCAAACCCCTTCCCCCCCTCCCATTGGGATTTTCTGGGCACACTACTGGCCTATCTTATTTTCACTGGTTTCACCAAAAAAGTTTTCTTCCCCAATGAATGTAATGTGGTGCTCATTCCTGATCCTGAATTGGCACTGTGGCAGGTCCCAATACAAGTCAGTAACTTCAGCACCCACCTTTAAATGATTGCTTTGCTATTTGGCATGAATGCAAAAATTTGGGGGTTTTTTTTCAGCCTTTTTCTAATATAAGTAATGACATCCTGATTATTTTCCATTACACTATCACCAAGAAAGGGACATTTTCTGAGAATTATACATTTACCCCAACATCTACGGGGTGCCCTGACTATTTTTACCCAGTATCCACCTTGGTTTTGTCAGTTACTCCAGGCTAGTCATGCATCTGGGTATCGTCTTCATTTGAGAAGTTAAGAAATGGTCATTTAACATGCTGTGATAAAGGCAGTAGGAATGAGAATCTTCTACCAATGAAATTGTCCATTTTTAGTACACACTTTACTCCACTTTGTTCAGTATCTGTTATGTTATATGGGAGTTTGACACTATTTCAAGTACAATATATAATGCTAAACCTACAACTTTTGCTTGATCTATATTAGTCTAAGTCTAAGTTAGGCTAGATCGATATTATTCTTCCATGACTTGGTGAGCTTTTCCTAAACGTGTTCTTTTCAGGTATCTGTCTTATGTTATGGTGTAAGAATTTATTCTGACATGAGCAGTTACCAGTCCTTCAACTGTCCTGTTGTGATGTTCAATGCACCCTATGGACCATCTTGTGGCAAGAAGATGGAAGAAACTGTGCCTCCTGTCCAGGAAGCATTACAAGCACTATCAGACAGCACAATATCCTCTGTAGTTTCAAACAGTTTGAGTTCCTATGATCAGGGAGGTAGCATCGTCCTATCCACCTGTATCTATAATGGCTTGCATCCAGATGTGAAGCAGTCCTCTTCAACTGAACAAAAGGAACAAGAAGATCCTCCTCAACACAAGGATGACCCCTCAAGTGAAGCACCCATAGCCCAAGGGACAAATGGGGTTGAACCTGTGATAAACCTCCACATCAACAATGTTGTTTGTTCTTTCAATGTTCGATGCCACCTTGATCTGAAGTTGATTGGCCTTAATGGTCAGAATGTTGAGTATCGTAGGGAACAAAATCGGGTGACTCTAAAACTGAGAAAACCTCATGTCACTGCCAGTTTGTGGTCATCTGGGAAAATTGTTTGCACGGGAGCCCAAAGGTGAGGTTATCTTGCATATAACATGTATGAAAGATGTGCTTTTATAGTAACTGCTGATATATATGTGAGATAGATGCTATTCAGTTTTGCATCTTGATGATGTACTATGGGATTTTTACCCCTATCCCAGTGAGGATTCAGCAAAGGTAGCTGCTCGACGCATTGCGAGAGTCCTTCAAAAGATGGGCTTTCGTGTGAAATTCCGAAACTTCAGAATTGTGAATGTTTTGGGATCCTGCTTTTTCCCATTTGCCATCAAACTCAATGGTTTCTGCATGAAGCATAAAGATGCCAGGTAAGTACTAATGTGTTTCAAAAGTCAAAGTGACAGCTTGCATTTTACCATTTGATGTTAGATATTTTTGAGATACCAAGCAGATAACACTGAAATGCTCTTCTCATTGCCTTTATTGCCCTAACTGTCAAAGAAATGTAGAAAGGGTATGACCAAATTGTCAGAAGTTCTTGCATGCCATTGCCATACTGAAATTTCCATGCTATGGGGCTCTAACAAAAAAATATGGAGAATCTGATATTGAATTCTATTTCAGGGGTCCTGGAAGGGTATTATTATTTTGTGTAACACATCTGTCTTTAGGGTAAAGGTCCTTTTCTTGTCTGAATTATATCAAAATAGTCATAGAAGATGCACACTTGATCCCATCAGGGGAAGAAATGAACTGTATGTATAGCTTTAATTTTCACAATAATCACCTGGATATGACCCCAAGACTGCATATCCCATATAGCTATGAACCGGAACTTCATCCTGGTGTCACATACCGGATCAAGAAGAGTAGAGCTACTTTGAAGATCTTTTTCACTGGGAGTGTGACAGTCACAGGTCAGTGTATGACTTTCCCTTTTTTTTTGTTGCAAAATTTGCATAAAAAGTTTTTATTTACAGTACTTCAGATTTTCTCACTCACATAAATAACCATGAAATGAAGATCACTATACATGATGTTGCAGAAAGAAGCAACTATTCACACAAAAGAGATAGTTGTAAGGCAAAGGTTTCAAACTCAATTTGGCTGGGGGCTGGATGGAAGCCTTCAGGGGTGATTAGGGGCCACCAAAAAAATCAAGCACTAAATCTATAGTGCAAGCAGGCTGAAATTCACAGTACTTAACCAACTGTTGAAGAGGACTTTGTGGACTGGACAAAATGGACTGGCAGGCCATATCCAGCCCACAGGCAGCCAGTTTAGCACCCTAGATGTAATGTAGGTAGAAAGAGGAGGGGTAGGGAGAAAGAGGGAGATACATGTTTCAGTATGAGTGAAACTTCTATTGGAAATTTCACTCATTCTCATACCCACCTCCTGTGCCTCCACTCCTCGTACTATGTAGTTATTTGTGCATGGTGCTGAATATTCAATTTATGCACGATGGAGGGTGACTGGAAACAAACAAATAAATTGAATCACTAAATCCTATTAAATTCTGTTTAGTTTGCACAAATATAATAGCTCTAGAGCAAAAATGATGAAAGTTATTACAATTTTAAAATAGGAGTGACTTTTCACCCTCTGTATATCAGGTGGTGCAAGAAAAACATGCCCTACTTGACATTGTAAAAAAACCAATCATGGAAAACCTAGGTTTGTGGATTTTTGGCATCACATTGGAAACACTGCAAAATTTGTTTCCTGAAAGTTTCAAGTGTCTATATTGCCTGAATAAGAAGTGACAGTCATAAAATGTAACTTTTCCTCAGTTGAGGAGGATGTAGCCTCAGCACCTTTTGAAAGATTTCTCTCCTTGAGCCATGAAGACTATTTTTCATGTTGTGTTCTTGCCATTGAATTCTTGATTGTGTAGTGTTATTATACCAAGTGAGGATATAAGGTCTGGATTAGATTGTGTGTTTAGAGCATAGTACTAGATTGGAGAGGGAAGAGAATGGAAAGTTTTGTATCAAATCATGGACTCTGTTCTGTGGAATCTCTTTCTTCCAAGGTCTTCTTTTAAAAACACCTTTTTAATTAACATAATATCATTCGTTACAAGATTCAACATGATGGCACTGCACTGTAAAGGACATTGTAATAAGAATGCTGCTGGAAAAATGTGACACATTTGTATGGTACTGCTTAAACCACTGCCTCCTGGTGCACAGAAAGCAGAACTTTCTGATCAAAGTTTCAATGGCTGCTCTTTGCCCGAACAACTTAGAGACATCAAAACTTGCATGATGCAAATGTTATCATGTTTTATATATGATAAAAAAAGATTCACAGATCTGGCATTTCTGCAAGTTTTATTTGATAAGTTTTATGTAACCTTGAACATAACTTTTTTTTGTGCCACCTGGTATATTCATTCATAAACATGAGTAAATAGGGAAATTCACGGGAGTGCATCCAGAGGAACAAGAATTGCATCAGGTTGTGTGTAGAAATTGGAGTATCTGCTGTCTGAAAAAATGACTGAAAACCAAGCCTCTCCTGAGTGGCATCCATTGTCTCCATGGCAGTGTCCTTTACTGTTTCTCTCTCTCATTCACTCTTGTTTTCCAGGTTATGTTAGGTCCCATCAGCACATATGCATTAGTTCCTTGCCTACCAATTTGAGTTTGGCTCTTCACTTCCCAGCCTGACAACACGTTGTAATGCCTCCTAAAAATCTTTGATGTGTTGTGACAACCTTAACAGGTTGTAAGTCCTGCATAATTTAAGCCTAAGTGTATCTGTAGACAAAAGTCTGAGTCTCTCATCCTACAGATTGTAGATCATGTTGATTTTCAGAATGTAGGTTATCCAGGACCTGCATCACTATCCAGTTTGAACTTAATCCAACGCTGTATGATGTGCCAGGGTATGGTATGCTCTGCCTTGCATTGAAACATATTGCAATACAGTGGAAAAGCCAAAATGAAAGGATAATTTTTTCATCAACCACATGAAAAAATATGATAGTCAAAGATGTATCTGGTACAGTAAAAAAAAAACATGCATTGTAGGGCTAATGCATTTTACTGATATGTTAATGTATAAACATGGTTGTCAATGGTGGTTTAATCTTTTTTCTTCCTAGCTCCCAGTGTGGATGCGGTGAGATCTGCAATTGAGTACATCTACCCCCTGGTAGCAGAATTTCAGATGAAGAGGGAAGAATGCCCTGATGCTGACTCTGCTGTTCAGGAGGAAATCATGAAGCAATCTGAAGATTTACCTGAATTTTGATGATGACTAGATGAAGTAATGTTTAGGGTGTCCTTTATGAATAGTTGTGAAAATTTGCAAGGCAAACATATTCTATTTTGGTCTCTCAGGAGGGGGATAAGAAAGAAAAGTTCTCACACTATGACTCAGCTATTCCAGTACCTCCTGTTTTCATCAGGGGGTGTGAATTCAATCTTGGCCTTCTCTTGCATTGATTTCACTGGATCTGTGATGTGTATTTATTACTGTGTGTCCTGGAGGAGAACAATAATTGCTTATGCAGCCAACAAGGATTCTTGCATCCATGCATTGAAAGGTGATTTCTCTTTGCTTGACCTCAAATTGCTTTTGAAATCTGCAAGAAAAATTTTCATAGGATATCTTGAATTTGTTGTATGAAGGCAAAAGAGAGTGCAACTGACAATCTAAGAAAATGCAAATGATACATTTTATTTCTGTACCATTTTCATCGTACAGTAGGAATCTAGCTGTGGCTGTGCATGACTCATTTTCCTGAAGTTTAAAGAATGTCATATATGCAGTCAGCTGACCTATATAATATGGTGTGAGTCATCTTGAGCACATGAGAAATCCCCCTGGAATGTATTCATTTCAGCCCATGGTGGCAACTTGCACTTTGAGTCAGCTTGTGCCTTAGGCTCATTATATTCATGGGTAAGTATGGGGTCAAGCAAAGGGAGAGCAAGATTGTATAGGAATGGGCTTGTGATGTACTAATTTAAGTTCTTCTTTGACGCCTGTGTGAACTCTATCATGGATAGGGGTTGTTCTAAGGCCTACCATCTGTTTTGGATATGAATATGCTGATTGTCACTATCAAAATTGCATGTTCAACTGCACATACCAAAAATTGCACCTCTTAAAATTTGCTTCTTACTGGATATTCCATCAGATTTGTAATTCATATTGATAGCTGTGCATAAAGCCAATTTATTGCTACATATTTCTCTTATTCAGGAGTTACATGAAACCAGGAGAGATGTTCTTTTGATTGCCACCTCTCGTTGCCCATTTCTCAAGATTATGTGTGACTGCTCTAAAGCCATTCCCAATTAGGATTTTGAATTTATTTGGGGAAGCTAGCTTTTGATGGGGAAAGATATCACACCTCTCATTGTGGACATGATTTATGGATTATGGCAGTAAGAACCAGTCCTTAAACAAAACCCTGTCACCCCAAGGGAATAATTACTTGAAAGAACTGATTTTGTGAGCTGTCCCATTGTAATCAGTACTATCATTCTTAGTCATTGCAAGAGAACTTATTTACTGTATGATGGCATTCCATAAAGAAGAGAAATCTCCCATGTACCTGTCTTATTAAATACAATAAGTCTGATTTGAAGTTCTTACCTATTTTTTGCCATCCTATAGTATTGTTCCAAGTCAAATTATGATTGAATCTGCTATTTTGTCATCAGACAAGTAAATTAGACTCAGGCAATGATGGGTAGGGTATTGCTTTCTCTGATCATTGGCCATGTGCAAGTGGATGGATTCATTCCACCTTGGAGTTGTTTCATGTTCCCCATGATTACATTCTATCATTTGTCACAACAAAGTCATGAGCTTGAATGCACAATAACCTGCAGTATCTTTCTTCTTTTTTAATTTAAAATGTAATTCATGACTTCATGGCATCAGGGTAATTTTTCTCACCTGTAACAGGTATAACAGCAGTGGAGCTATGAAAGAAAAAGCATTATGTGCTGTCGCTACTGTACCTGTCATTTCATTCAGGACCTTTAAATATAGAGAAGGTAGACCAACGTTCATCTAATCAGGAAGCAAAGTTTGCCCATGTAAGAAAGAAGTTTAACTTGAAAATAGAAAGTAACTGAACAATACTGTAAAAAACGTCATGTATTTATTTTTTCCCATTCTTATGAGATGAGATTTTTTGCACCCAGCTGAAGACTTATTTAGCGTCTGCATATATTTATAGTGCTCCTCCAATTTGATAGACGGAAGGGGTCTGTTGTCATCTTGCCACCACCCCTTTTTTGTTTTCCCACTATTGGTTGCCCTCATCTTGTACAAGATGTAAATATTCGTTTCTTCCTGGGACCCTGTTTTAAAAGGTTGCCTCTACAGTAGGTTTCTTTTTTTGTTGGATGCAGTACCTAGGATGGAAGGGGGGGGGTTCCCCAGGAATGAGTGCTTGAAACTCCTCATATGAAGTACAGATTCTCTTGTGAATTGGGTAGAGGTGTATGAACTCTGGCAACCCTGGTGATCAGGGTGGCGTTTTGGTAAAGATATGTGGATCAGCAAGGCCAGTTTTACTGTCTTCCATGATCACTGTGCACTGTTTCATTGACTGAGCAAGTTGAAATCCTTCTTGCAGCTTCTCATGCGTGTTTCAATGCAGATCCTTCACTTACCATACCGTATGAGTGTGAATTATATATTTATCAAAGTGTGATTGATCAGCTCAAAATCTTGCAGAGACTCATGTGGTTTTTCTCCCATTGTTGGTCAAGGGCTGTATCATGTAGTAGCAGTCAAATCTGCTGTAAAGCAACATGTTTCTTGGCAAGGATGCAGAGGAGGCGTGCAATATCATTTACATACGTCCACTTGTCGCGCTCTGTTGTTTGTGATGGTTGAACTTTTCAGATCCATGAAAAATGTTATAACCGTTTTGGAATAAATGAGCCTTGCGCTTGGTAGTTTGCATTTCATTGTGGTTGCAGCCAATACCCCATTCTGCAACGTGGACATTTTGCCCATGAATAACGCTGAGAAATATAAATTTTTCACCATGAAGTTGGCTCCAACCGTGGCTGATTAAATTTGTTTGGTGTGGAAAATTACTTCAGAAAACATTGTCAGCTTAACCGCAAAACTTAGATGCCAGTGAAGCTTGTGAGGTTATGTCCGCTGAAGGAAATAGTCATGACTTCGAGGCGTATGAATTCCCTTGGAAGTCGTGCGTCTTCTTAGGCGATTCCCTTGTTAAACTGTAGGTACTTTCGTGATAAGGAAATTATTGGGTTGTAACATATATTCCCGCCGTTTTTATATTTTGTTTGTTTTCACTCCATATTTTTGAAGTTTGGCAAAGTGGATATAGTCATTCCAAAGAGCGTTCTTTCCTCTACAAACTTATTGCCACCATTTTTCCGAATAACTTAATTTTACTTAACTTTCAGGTATTTGAAATGGAAATACCAGGCAGCAAGAAAACCCATTTTCGACACTTGCTTTATTTCGCGTTTCGCCGTAATCAAACAGCAGCCGAAGCAGCTCAGGATATTTGTGCCGTTTATGGAGAGGGTGCTATAGCTGCGAGGACTGCTCGAGATTGGTTTGCCAAGTTCAAAAATGGCAACTTCGACCTGGACGACACGCCTCGCTCTGGGCGACCTACCGAGTTCGACGAAGACCATTTGAAGGTGCTTTTGAAGCAGGAATTGGCCGTGAAGATGAACAGCAATGCTATGACGATATCCCGTCACCTTCAATCAATTGGTTTTACTCAAAAACTTGGAGCTTGGCAAACCAATCTCGAGCAGTCCTCGCAACTATAGCACCCTCTCCGTAAACGGCACAAATATCCCGAGCTGCTTCGGCTGCTTTTTGATTACGGCGAAACGCGAAATAAAGCAAGTGTTGAAAATGGGTTTTCTTGCCGCCTGGTATTTCCATTTCAAATACCTGAAAGTTAAGTAAAATTAAGTTATTCGGAAAAATGGTGGCAATAAGTTTGTAGAGGAAAGAACGCTCTTTCGAATGACTATATCCACTTTGCCAAACTTCAAAAATATGGAGTGAAAACAAACAAAATATAAAAACGGCGGGAATATATGTTACAACCCAATATAATGTGAGGTTTTTGACGAAATTCGCACGTTTTTAACACAATTCTACAGGATTGGACCGAAAGACACTGCTATCTAAAACGTCAACAAAAATGCGATAACCAATGCTTTAGACGTTCAATCGTTTAAACTGTATTGAAAGGCTTCTCTCAACATCCGCTGTCCCGTGAACAGTCAACTATTCTACAATTCATGATTCATGCTCTTTGTTCTCAAATTTGTTGGCGAGGTTTTGCACGGTAGCGGCTGTTGATCTAGCCTTGCGGAATCTCTTCAAAACGAGAGCGAATATAATCACATGTCTCAACTTCAGCTTTCTCTTGTAAACTCAACACGGTGGCTACAGGACTCAACGTAAGGGAGATATCACTATTGAGTGAGTCGTGAATGAACGTTGCAAAATATATCTGAAACTATGAAAGTGGTGAGTGATGAAACTTAACGGGGCAGTTAGACCAGAAGCTGAGCCAATAAAAGTTTCGTTTAGAAGTGTAGAAGTTAAGCTAAAAATCCTTGGTGTAGTTAGCATTTTGACGATTTATCTGAAACTATGGGAAGTCGTGTAACAAAACAGCATAGACGTATTTCTGGGACCTAATATGGGCTAATTTTTGCTTGAAACACCTCATTGGTGGAGCCGCGCTGAATATTGAAGTCAGAATGAAGAGTTGTACATGCCGTGGAGCATAAGCGTAGCGCGCATGGAAAAAGTGGGGGGGGGGGGCACGGGAACTCTCCCCCGTTGCACATTTTAATCTTCAACGCATTTTCATCTGGTCTTCACGTCTTGGACAGAAAAAAATTGTCAAATTTTCATGTATTTTTCCTTTTCCAGTATCACCGTATTGGTTTCCATCAGAGAAAATAAATCTGAAGCTATTCTTACAAGCATTTTCATTTTCTTTGCCTCCTAATTATTTATTGTGGACTTCAGAAAGACATCTTAAAGCATCTTTGAAACCATTTATGAGATGTGTGCAATTTCTACAAAAATGGGCAAATGCTTGCTGATCCAGATGATGTGTGATTCTTTATCAAATAGTTGTGCCCATTTTAATTTCCGGCCAAAGGCGAAGAAAGTAATCTTCGCTTTCTCATCCTGAAGTTGTCTTCGAGATGCATCTGATTTTTTAAATGATCATGCATAGTTCAGCTCTTATTGCATTTGGTATGCCCATATCGGATTTCTTCCGAACTGCAGTGTTTTTTTTTTTCCTTCCTAGCTGAGCCCTATGCAAGAAAAAGAGAACGTATGCCTTAAAGTTTATCTGAGATATAAATCACATCATCGATTTTTATAGCTCGAGCTAGAAGCGAGCCATATTGCAATAGTTCAAGAAAACTAGGTTCTCGCAACTGATGCGAGATGGCGGCTGATTCGCTGCAGAGACAATTTACACCTTGACGGAACTTTTAGAAGTCCCCAGTAACTAAGTACATGTGATGTCTAATATTTTTCCAAGTACAACAAGCCTTGCCCTTTCAGCTGTGAGGTTATAAGAAGTCACGTGTGAGTGGGAATGGGGGTGGAGATTTAGTTACTTCGTAAAAAATGGTCTGCGGCTAAGATACAGGGTGATCCAAAAGTCAGGCACACCAAACAAGTACACCCAACAAAATATCCTGGAAATACTACTACTCCGGATAGTCAAAGAATGTGCTGGAAATGCTCACCACGTTCTTGATAACATGCATTAACTCGCTTTACCATGTTTTCAGACACACGATGAAGAGTGCGTTGATCAATGCCGGAAATGCAGTTTTTGGATTCTTCAAGGAAGAACTAAGAACTGAGGCCATATGGCCAGTCAAGGTCAAGCTGCTGCGCGCGTGAATGTAATGTCCAACGTTGCGGCTCTCCACTCTTCACCAGTGTTGCAATGTAGTGAGTCTATGGTTTTAATGATTTCTGTAAACGGGAAAAATTATGTCTATATGGTTGGTGTGCGTGACTTTTGGATCACCCTGTACTTTTACTACTATATAGAGTGTGGCTGAGGTTCATCGCTCTTCTTCAGGGAGGAAACAATTCTGTTTTCTCTATATGGTCAATGATGATAACAGGGATGATGCATTTTCCATGCCAGAAAGAATACATCTAAACATTGGAGATGTTTCCAGCATAAAGACATCTTCGGAAGTGGACATTTGCAGGTGTTCAAGACGTCTTGCGAAGATGTCTTGAGGGCGTCATATCTCTTCGTGAAGACATGTTCTAGACATACTTGTGTAATTGGGGCTGGAATACCAGGGCCTAAATGCTGTGAACACTCTTTATAACGAACTCGAAGAGACAGGCTAAAAAATTTCCTTATAAGGAATTCCACAAATTTCGCTGAAAGAAAATAGGCCTCTTAAACAAAATGTAATTTATTCCCAAAAAGAATGCAGTTGTCCAATCACAAAAAACGCAAAGGAGTGAACCTTATTGCAAAAAAAAAAAATTCCAAGGTGTGGGTATATACCCAGCAAACAAGGTAACGTTGGATCAACGTTATATCAACGTTCCGAACGTTCATTCAATGTTGATTCAACGCTGATTCAACATTATGTGTTTCAAATTGTTTGCTGGGTACCTAAATGGGCGTGCACAGCAGTTTCCCTGAAGGTGTAATAAATATCGGGTGAGTCACCTTCGACCTTTGATTCAAAAATAACCCAAGATAGTCGAAGGCTTCTATTACTTGACCGATCAGAATTCTGGACTCGGCCTTACCCTCATCTTTAAGATTCGGAGAAGATCGACTGACAGAGCTCCTTTACTCTCTACGCCCACATCAATACGCGGGTGGAACATGCTAAATTTAGATGTGGGATGAGACATTCCAGGAGATGGAGATAAAAAACAGCTCTGACACGTGCGGCAGATTTAAACCTAGTAATACAGAAGAGTTTTATTCCTTCGGGCGAAAAATGACTTCGTAAAACCGAACAATTCGTTATGCAGAATATCGTTTTAGAGAAACTTTTCAGCATCCATTTGAAAGGGCACGCGGTCATGATCTGGGAAAAAAATTATTAAAAAAGATTTTAAAAAAGAAGAAAATTTGTTATATAATGTAAGGGTAGTTATAAAGTTCTGTGGGGTGTTTACAGTGGCGTAGTGACCAAAGTAGATGGAGTTAGATCACCAAACTTGCAGGGTGCACAGATAATGGCATGAGAAGGCCATTTCCATAATAAAAAGTCGAAATGGCGCTACTATCATCCCAGGTGGCAGTACCATCGCTTGGAACGCTGGATTGTACAGGGCCCACGAAGGGCACCTGTCTCGGCCCGGTATGCACGAAGAGCTTGCTCAGATTTGCATCCATTAAGATAATAATGCTTGACTAGGCTAGCATTTTGCTAGGGGGGGGTCATCATTTTCCTGCTCTCTTCAAAATGTGTGTGCAGACCAGATGGCCTGGCTTTATATTGTGTAGTGGGTAATGGTGCTGCCACCTGGGATGATAGTGGCGCCATCTCAACTTTATTATGCAAATGGTCTTCCCACGTCATTATCGGTGCAGCCTGCAAGTTTAGTGATCCAACTCCATCTACAGGGTGGCCCAAAAAAAAGTTCACTCTTTTCAATGCGCATTTTAGGGGTGATGCTTTCAATGATATTTTTTCCGGTTACATGTAATGGAAAGAAGAAAGACTTAGCTACAAAATGCTTTTTTTCTGACTTGAAATTCGTTTAAGGGTGACTTAGAAAAAAATTATTGAATTTCGGTTACAAAAACTGCGTTGCGAATTTCAAATCTGAAAAAGAAAGCATTTTGTAGCAAAGTCTTTCTTCTTTCCATTACAAGTAACGAGAAAAAAAATATCCTTGACAAAATCACACCTAAAATGCATGTTGAAAAAGAGTGCCCTTTATTTTGGGCCACCCTGTACTTTGGTTATTGCAGCACTGTAAACACCTCTCATCACCCTGTAAGTGCTCGTTATATCGAGCGTCGACTGTAGTTCATTCTTTTGTTCTCCCTTCACTGCCAGATTTCCAGGGCCTCGGCATTTTCCATTCACATTGAAACCAGGAAACGCACGTAATCGTCCTGTCATCACAACAGTAGTCTACTGGATGTAGCGAAAGAAGACCCAACTTTGAACCTGACACTGTTCGCTGAAGCTATTTCCATCAAGCTGTATTTCTGAGATGTTCCCAATTGATGCGTGGAATTCCATCTACAATTCTTTCTGCCGAAGCAGACTATAGAAGCGATTCTTGAAAAGAAGTTTTAAGTTGAAGACGGACAGATACGCTTTAATCCAGTGCCTTCAGCGTGACTTTACTGCGTCCGCCATCTCCTTCGAAGTAAAAGAGGTAAAAATCTGAAGAAACTGAAGATCCTTCTCGTTAGGCATGAGGTACGGTAATATCCAACTCTCTCGGATAATCCGTGAATATCGAACGAAGCAACTTTCCGTCAGGACGTGCGAATCGCCATAATTGGCAGCTATAGAGCGAAAATCAAGAAGCAACCCATGAACACCAAAGAGACTCTCCCAGACTTCATGATCGGATAATAATTTCCGAGTAAGGAATAAATGCACAATTTTCCTTCCGAAATGAGACGGATGAAACTGTGACTACAATTGCAGACTGGTACGAACTTACGGAACTTTGAAAGCAGAACTCTGTCGAAGAAAAGCGCCCCGACGAAGTGACTCCTCGACAAAGTGGCGTCCCAACTCATTTTGGGTTGAGGTCTTCCACAGGCGAAATGGCCCAGTTGAAAGGCTCCATCCCTTAGCCACCCTCCCTTAGTCCTCTTTCTCTGCCACAAGAAGCCCCGAGATACTCAAGACTCTGAGAATCTCTTGAAAGCAGACCCGACCATGATCCCTCGGAGCATGCCTGACAGAGCTCTCATGTTTGCCCTCAACCCTCGGCGAATTTGCCGAGTCAACAGTAGAGTCGCGTCGAGGCTGTTAAAAAATAAAATATTCAAAATGAGAAACTAACCTGTTTGATGAGAATCCGAGCCATCTTCACTATATATTCAGTACCTTTTCTTGGTGCTGTTTGATAAGTATGGGTTTTTGAAATGACATTGCATTTCAATATAGATGTGCAGACATTCGTCTTGCGTCTTTCTATCGGAAGGACTTGATTTTGGCCAGAAAAGTTGCGAAACCTCATTTGAACGTCAGTGCTACACCTATTCCCCTGTACATTCTTTCGCATAGAGGATCTGAGAAACTCGCTTT
This sequence comes from Darwinula stevensoni, assembly GCA_905338385.1. Lineage (NCBI taxonomy): Eukaryota > Metazoa > Arthropoda > Ostracoda > Podocopida > Darwinulidae > Darwinula > Darwinula stevensoni. The sequence goes on from CAJPEV010000090.1 coordinate 191,283, forward strand.
CTCTTCGTTCGTCACAAATCTCCTTCGTCGAAGAGGAGGAACTCGTGAAGGCGCGTCGTCGCGGCTTTCATCGTCGGCCCTGGTGTATCACTATGCGAGTCGCCTTTCAATCTCCGCCGCATTACCCTTAATGGTTCTTCATAAATTATACATCCTCTGGAGGGAGTGCGTCATCTCATCGATGCATTTTTTAACGTATATGATTCTGTCTTTAGAATATGATGAATTATGATGAATCTTCTTAACCCTTTCAGGACCAGTGATTCCAAATGGAATCACTACCTTTATCATATCTTTCTGAACCTTCTAGCTCAGGGGTGTCAAACTCGATTAGACTTGGGGCCGGATGGAAGCCTTCCGTGGTGATTAGGGGTCACAATAAAAATCGAACAACAAATCCTTCATGCAAGCAGGCAGAAATTTGCAGTACGTAATATACTGCTGAAAAGGACTTTGCGGGCCAGACAAAATGGACTGGCGGGCCGGATCCTAAACTGGAGTCACAGAGTACATTGGTGGATTGCATAAAACCGACTTTAGCGTAATGGAGCTTTAAAAATCTCCATTACGCTAAAGTCAGTTTTATGCAATCCACCTCGTATCTCTTGTGCACTCTGTGTGGGACTCATGCATGTCATTTTTAAGTGCTCCTGTCATCTTATCTGAACGCTTTGCGGTTCTATGTCGCGTATACCCCGACGATTCAGAGAGGATCGAAGATTTTGGTTATGGCTTATGGTTATGGTCATGGAATCGGGTTAAATCATGCAGGATCCTTCGCAAGACTTTGGAGGCTGGGTTTATCTCGAAACCTTCCAGGTTCCAATCGAGACCAGGAATATTCTCGTTCACGCATCGTCAAAAATAAGCAACACCAAGATGGAGTTGAGCGACCTTGAAGATTTAATGTACAAATTTGTAGCAGTGTGCCATGAAATCGATTAGAGTTTCAAGGGTGTAGGGTGAATATAAGACTTACAGAGATAAAAACTCGTCAAACGCTCCAATTAGGAAGGGCGTACAAATCGCCCAAAACGAATCGTATTCATGAAATATTTTTGGGATTGTAATGTGATTGTTGTAAAAAAAATTCTGTGATTCTTGATACCATCACCTTGGTGCAATAAGCATTATTATTATTCATGAAATATGGAACAGGAACTTTTATCGGTATGTAATGATGTGCCCACATGAAGCCGATAGACGCAAACCATCCCAATCAACTCGTGTCGATGAAACGCTCGATCAAGGTGGAAATTCCTTCGAAAGACTTCGTCTCGAAAGTAACTTCGCAGTAAAACGTGAAACAACGACCCAATAACGACGTGGCTTGAGGGAAGAAGAAAAGGAAAAGGTTATCAGAGACCTCCTTTCCCCCCCTCCCCCCCCCTAATATCGTGATTGCAAAATGGACTTTTTCCCAGGCATCTTAATGAGTCTGGCACAATCTGTATCTGCCTTCGTCTTTCTCCTATTCCTGGAAAATACGTGCGCATAATTCTGATGTCTCCTGCTGGAAATGCGAAAATAATGAATAAAACGGCATCACGACTTCCAAGAATTGGCTTCGAGAATTCTGATTTTTCTCCCTTAGAGAAATGATTCTCTGCTCCACACGAGGACACGTTCCTGAATTCTAGACGTATTCTAAATGTCTATCATTATTAGGCTTTAAGCCTGGTTTTAGCGTCAAAGGAATAGAACAGTAAGCATTGCCATTCAGTTCATTGAATTCAGTTGCTGACGCTCGCAAAAAAAAAAAAANGGGTGAATATAAGACTTACAGAGATAAAAACTCGTCAAACGCTCCAATTAGGAAGGGCGTACAAATCGCCCAAAACGAATCGTATTCATGAAATATTTTTGGGATTGTAATGTGATTGTTGTAAAAAAAATTCTGTGATTCTTGATACCATCACCTTGGTGCAATAAGCATTATTATTATTCATGAAATATGGAACAGGAACTTTTATCGGTATGTAATGATGTGCCCACATGAAGCCGATAGACGCAAACCATCCCAATCAACTCGTGTCGATGAAACGCTCGATCAAGGTGGAAATTCCTTCGAAAGACTTCGTCTCGAAAGTAACTTCGCAGTAAAACGTGAAACAACGACCCAATAACGACGTGGCTTGAGGGAAGAAGAAAAGGAAAAGGTTATCAGAGACCTCCTTTCCCCCCCCCCCCCCCCCCCCCCCCCCCCCTCCCCCCCTCCCCCCCCGTAATATCGTGATTGCAAAATGGACTTTTTCCCAGGCATCTTAATGAGTCTGGCACAATCTGTATCTGCCTTCGTCTTTCTCCTATTCCTGGAAAATACGTGCGCATAATTCTGATGTCTCCTGCTGGAAATGCGAAAATAATGAATAAAACGGCATCACGACTTCCAAGAATTGGCTTCGAGAATTCTGATTTTTCTCCCTTAGAGAAATGATTCTCTGCTCCACACGAGGACACGTTCCTGAATTCTAGACGTATTCTAAATGTCTATCATTATTAGGCTTTAAGCCTGGTTTTAGCGTCAAAGGAATAGAACAGTAAGCATTGCCATTCAGTTCATTGAATTCAGTTGCTGACGCTCGCAAAAAAAAAAAAAGACTCCAAGGGAGAGAGGATTCCAACAGTATTGCGTTTGTCGAAATTTGCCCATGGACTTCTATTCAATTTTCGACATTTTCCGTGCTCGTTTCGAGCGTGCCTTTTGGAAGTCTTATGTCTCACGGACTGAGCACCTAGTACTACCAGTCTAAGTACTTGCCGTGAAGTATTGAACATGTTGTCAGTGAGGTACGTATGAGCTTTTCCTAGCACTCGAGTACGCAATTTGGGGTACTTATGACTGACAAAGCACTTAAGTACTGCCAGGTACTCGAAGTACTCAATCGAAGTGATGAATCGACTTGAACTAGACCGACGAATCCTCTTGGTTTTTATTTTCTTGAGGCGATGCGACACGGTAGAAAGACGATCTTCGAAGGCGGATGACCTCATTCGGGCCTTCCGCTCACGGGACTGCTTTGATATCGGAGAACGGGAGGCTCGCGTGTTCATCATGGAACATCCGCTTCGTCTCTCCCACGGGTTTTCTGTGACGCAGTTCTTGTTTGTGGGGCGGGTTCGTTCATTTTCCTTCCTTGGCTGAGACCTTTCCTTTATTTTTCCTTTTCTATTTTTTTTTTTTTCATTCACACCGGCAATATCAGCGTAACACCCACTCTTGAAATAAGTCAATAAAATTGGAACGAAATGCGTAATGTCTTGCAGTCTTGCAAAAGGGGAGCATTCACCAAACAGAGATTTGACTTTAAAAAAAAAAAATCATACCATAAAGACTGAACTTAACTTCGAACCAAGAGACTGCAGCAATCTCAGTTCTCAGTCGCTTCCAAAAGTCCTGCACCTAGAACAAGCCCAAAAAATCCACGTCTTCACCATTTTTAGAACTACAGCGGCAGACCATTAAGAATGGTGTCGTTTCTCAGCTAAACTCCTCTCAAGATGCGAATTTGTAACCATTTGATATTTTTGTCTCCCAAAGAACAATTCGCGCAAAACAATGTGAGCAGATCTGTCTTTCTATACCGGAATTTTGTATTCCACCTCTCGCAAGGTCTCGGGAACTCGCAGTCTCCTTCCTTCCCAAAATCTAGAATTCACCTTTTTGTCTTTCGGCAACCAAAAACTGCAGGGAGTTCAAAGCCCTAACGACTTCGAACCCCAACGATCGGTTCCCTCATTTCCCCGGGGAGCCGACGGGTAACAGGGCCGCGCTGTGTCAGGCCTTCCTTGGAACGTGAGGAAAAGACGAACCGGATGACCCGAAACACCGAAGGATTCCTCTGATCGGCAGGCTGTGAGTTTTGTTTTATCGTGATCGGCAATCGTCTTATTCCGCACCCCTTCTGCTAGAGCCACAACTCTATTCTGGAAATTACTTAATAATTAAATAACTTAATAATTAAAATTCTGCCCTTACTTCTTTACTTCTTCCATGCTCCCCATCTTTCAAAGGCGAAGCTTTCGTCAGGGCGCTTGCACTTATAAAAACAAGAAAGCAACATCTTAACTGAAGAAAACACGAATGGCATCTCGATGCATCACAGAATAAAAAACAACAGCCCTGAATCGGGTAAAGAAAAGGGGAAAACCTGTGAATGAAGACGACGTTTTACACCTCAGATTGCTTCTCATGAATAGGAAGAAGGAAAGGAACCGAATGATCCCTTTTATTCTTTATTACTGGGGTAATCTCGATCTTCATTGTTTGCGGCCTGGTCTGCAATTGATCTTCCCTTTCTAAGAGGTTTTTCCTCCTTTCTTTTCTCCTCCTCCTTCAGGTATTTGTGGGAATATTGGAGATTCCCTGCGACAGGAAAGGGCGCCTATCGCCTTTTCTCTCGGTGTTTCTCATCGACGAGGGAAGTTCGGGGTCTCAATACGTATTTGGACGGGGAAGGATACCCGCGTGGATCGGTGGGGCTGAAAGATTTCGAGGGTGAGGCTGGTGCTGTTACGAGGAGAGGCTGGCATTTTTGGGATACTTTGTCATCATCTACGATCTTGACTAGAACAGATTGGTGAACGGAGACGATGGCATATGCTTCCAGTTCATTAACGACAGAAGGATCGATATTGGACTGGAGGCAGTTGGATTCGGCCGCTGCTTCGCGTTCTCTTCCATTGGCCTTATTGTTTTCCATATGTTATAGTGCTGAGTGGTTGAACTTCGCCTGGGTCATCATTCGTCCCGAACCACAGTACGAAGTCTGACGTCGCCCCTGGGAATTCACGCTCGATTGCTGATTCGAGCTCGTGATAGACCATAGATCTCGAAGAACGGGCCGCGAGAATTTTGGGTTTGTGTGAGCTTAAAGCAGCAGACTCCTCTTAGCGTTCTGTAGCGGTCAAGTATTCCAAATCTGGCCCGCTGGGGATTTCCGATGTTGCTCACGTTTGGATTTGCAATCTGTCGTATCTTGGCCTTTGTGGGCTGAAGGGGGATGATCCGCTCCTTCGAACCCAGATTTAATGTTTTGTTCTTTCCTGTCTCACCTGTTTAATAGGGCTTCCTCAAAGAGGCGAAGGAATTCTTTCTTACAGACTGGCTTTCCTGGGTAGCTCCGCCCATTTTCTGCTAGTATCTTTCCCCAGTCTTGAAACAAATACCGTGACCTCCAAAGTTATAGGATATGGGTTTTGCGTCCAGGTAGAATTAAAAGAATGATACCTTCCCTTTGGCACAAATGGGAGACTTCAAGATTCATGAGAATTGTGTCTACCCATGAAAACCAAGTATGGCCCTAGTATACCTTTCTCTATTACTATATATAGAAAATGATTTTCCAACCATCTATAGAGGGTGCCCTTGTTTATCCATGCGATGTCATCGAAGCAAACATCGAATTCCTCCGCCTCAAAGATAAGACCTGCATTGAGGTACCTGGCCCCAGGAGGTATGACGAAGGACTTCAGCACGAAGGCATCGGTAAACACGCAGGATAGGACAATCTGCCTCCGCTCTCTCGGAAGTTACTCAGTACACGTTCTTAGTGCCCTTGGGAGACAGAACCTTCCGCCCCTTTTCTTCCACGTGGGACCTTGTTTCCTCCTGTAAAGACACGATTCCTAGTCTCATGGTCTCAGGCAAGGGAAGCTTCAGGAAGTCTTGCATGGCAAGATTTTCCTCCACCTCCTTGAATCACGTGAGAATGTCGTCCTTCACGACCTTAACCGTATCAGTTTGCAGCTTCTCAGCTATCCTGATAGAAATGTTGGGATGACGAGACGGAATCCAGTCTTTCTTTGGGGAATCCTCCATGAGGATTCCTTTGTGGATCACGTTTCTGCAGAGCTAGAACGAAATCACGAACAGCGTCCGTAATTTCTCTCTCTGAACAGGATCCATACCGTATTTCGTACATTTTTCTGGTGATTTTTTGTTTAATTCAAGCCATACTCTCGATTTCCAACGTTGGGAAAATATTTTCCATAAAATGAGGGTGTAAATACACTCTGCCCTGAAGTGGATGTACCGGGCAAGAACATCATCACGCAAAACTGTTGGGACACCAGGCGCCCCAAAAATGGACCACCCCATTTCTATTATTATTTTATGGTTGTTTGTGGCACTCCATACATTCTGGAGGCCCGTCGCAATCCAATCCGGCCCTGCTTTATCGCGTTAACTGCCGCATCTGGATCTTCCTGCGAATATTTCCTGCTCCATCTTCCCTTCTTGCCGTGTGTTGTTGGCAACGTCCTTTAGCTTTGGCTTTGGTTTTGCCAAAGGTAAAACCGAAGCCATTTTTATCCATTTCTTCTTCAAAAAGCATCATCATAATCGATGGTATTGGTAACTACGAATTAAAAGCCAGATGTGACCTGCATTAACACGACAGAAGCAATAAGCGTGCGAAACTAAAAACTATGCTATGAAACATCAGGGAGAATATAGAAAGCATTGCAGTAAGAAAAATTTATAATTCATCCATACGTCATATTCCGATCGAACGATTCCGCAACATCTGCGCTGCTAATAATTGAATAGATACGAGTGTGAATCACCTCTCACTCAGTCCTAAAGCAGAGGACTGAACAGACCAGCCCTCTACAGTGCCATATATCATAAAATATATGTATGGCTAATGTTAGACATACAAACAACAATCAGACTCTCGCTACTGGGCAAGGTATTCAGAGAGGAGGAGCACCTTGAAGGAGGAACACCTTGAAGGAGGAGCACCTTGAAGGAGGAACACCTTGAAGGAGGAGCACCTTGAAGGAGGAGCACCTTGAAGGAGGAGCACCTTGAAGGAGGAGCACCTTGCATCCCTTGCCCACGAGCCATTATTTGCCTGATTGTGACGAACGGACGGCGGTCGCATGGACGTCACAGTACACATGGCACCTTCAATTAAGTTAGACAGGGTACTGATTGGGGTTCTCACAGCTGAATAATACAGGGGGAGAGTGATATATGTTGCTGAGTAATCCTCCAGGTTGACAAGGGTTGCGGAATTTCCAGTTTTGTTATACTGCGTATTCAACCGCTGCAGACCTTGAAGTTGAAACCTCTGGAGAATCCACTGTACAGTGCTGTGGACTTGTTTTAAGGCTCCCAAGAGACTCCCGCAAACGAGGAAGTTCCTTAATTCCAAACCAAAAGGGAGCACTATTCCTCGAAAGTGGCTTGTTATTTCCCCATTGCCAATTTTAGAATAATTTTCAGGCCAAATCTTGCAATCAAGAGATTTGCCGGATAACCATACCTTCTTGCTAGGCCAAAGAGAGGGATTTCCCTCCGTTTGATTTATCGAAACTGTATCAAACAATTTTCAGGAGTAGAACACATGTAGCCAGAAAATTTTTTTAATGGTGTTGCGTTGGAAAAGCATTGCCGACTTTTAAATGTCCGATGAAAAAGGTTGGAATAAGTAAAATATTGAAAAAATAATTCCAATAATGTGATTTACCAGCAACCTCCGCAACCATCTATATGACAGTTGGCCAAAAAAAAAGCAGAACTTTCTCAAAGAATTCAACGAATCTTCATTATACGCAATTAATTAATCCCAGTTCAGGATCATCGTTTCGATGGAGTCATCGGAAAGCATGAATGACTTTTCTAAATTACATTGCAACAATGCACGATGAACGATTCCGTCCATTTTCCTCGAAACCTTGGTTTTCGCTCAATTATATTTGGGGCTTGAAATTCTTTCAAATACATCGAGACGCTTCAAATTTCTCTCCGGCCCTCATGGTCGCCATCAAACAAAATTGCCGCATCATTGGCGTACGATTCCAGCTTTGGGGATCTCAATCCTTTAAGACGAATTGGGGAAATAACTGGGTTGTTATTTAATCACGCTAAGGTGATATCAAAGGCCCAGTGACAAAGAGATATGGTGAAATTGGGTCACCGTGCCTGCAGCCTCGCTCAGCTAAGAAAGATCTTGACGTCATCTCATTCTGAAACACTATCGAGGATGCGCTGCAGTATTAACTTCCCATCAAACCATTCAGGACCTATATATTGGTTATTGCTCTAAAAAAAAATGCAAAAAGTCAAACGCCTTTTCGCGATTGATCGGTGATCGGCAGTGGCATTCCTGAAACAGAGGCGACGGTTTGCTTGGGGGGGGGGGGGGGGGGGGGGGGGGGGGGAGGGGGGGGGGGGGGGCAGAGAGNGAGGGGGGAGTGGAGGGGAGGGGGAGTGGGGGGGGGGGCAGAGAGTCTCTGCCAGCTGTAGGCATCGCTCTCCTTTCCATTCTTTCTAAAAAAAAATAGGTGAGCACTGTCATCCATTTGCTTGTCTCTTCAATCAATGAGCTAATGATTCCTTGTTCTATTGTATTATTTTCTAATCTATTGTTCTATTGTATTCTATGCTACAGTTTAGAAAAAAAGATAATGACCAACAAATGCTACTATCCTCTGTTTGTGCACTTCCAAGACATAGCGAAAGGCCTTGGCAGTGATAGATCCATTCATACAAGGTCATTTGAGGTGATCAAAACGTCACATTTGAATGATTGGTAAAACTTTTCTTTGGCAGATGCAATCAAGTAATTTTCTGCACGCCATAGTTAGAATGTCATGTCGGGGTATTATCATGCACCCACTGTAAGCAGTCTTAAACACGAAGAGTGGTGGTCACGATAGTGGAAACGATTTCAAAAGACGAATCGAAAAAGCGACGCCCTTGTTATTCCTTATAGATCTCCCATCGGTTTCTAACTCTTGTGAAGACTTAAGAGAGATGTGTTCCCCACTCTCATCCTTACAGACCACCTAGGTACGCTGGTGCCGCTCACCATGCAACCTCTTGGCGATCCCCTTCAAGTGTCTTCGTTTCTCCCGCAGAGGTGGCTGAATTCTATCTTCATTGATATATTTTTGCCTATTAGCATATCTCCAGTAGAGAGAACGAAATCCCCGTCTTGAATGGAGAGGAATGAAACTTGGGAACCGGGCGAAACTTCCCATGAGGAGTCAGCGTTCTTTTCGGGATACGAAGACGAGTAAGCCTGTGTACGGTGTAGAATTTCATGGCTGAAGCCACCGAATCCGATATTAGAAGAGAAGAGAAAAATAAATTCGTGAATGGTGTCCTCGATGTTGTTTTCTCCCTCAGCAGACCACATACTGCGACGTTCCTTTCGTCCTTCATCGTCGCAGACGCTCTTCCCTGCGCAGGAAGCCGAGATCAAAATCATTATTGTTACTTGGGTGAGTGTCATCCAACCACTCGTGCATTTTCACTATCGTTCTATTCCCTAAATCGTGCTTTTCACTGTAGAGCAGCGTTTCCCAAACTGCGGGTCGCGACAAGTTTCCCACGATAAAAAAAAGCTATATCCGCATACGCCAATCCTGAGCAATCGAATTAGCTCGACCCTTGCAATCCTCTACCTGCGGGCCTCCCCTCCTTCCATCTCCTTCCACCTCACTCTCAATTTTAAGAATATCCCCTTTTCGTAACGAAGGCGACACGGGCGCTGCTTCCCTCCGCTATCAAATATCCGTGTGAAACAGGATTCTCTGCTCTGACTTCGATAAAAATAAAGTTTCGTTCGCGGCTGCAAGTGGAGAACGATCTCCGACTCGCCTTCGGAAAGATTTCTCCCAAAATAGAGCACCTCTGCAAAGTGCACCAAACGAACAAGTCGTGCTCAGAATGAAACAAGCACCGCGAAAAAGGTCAATGAGTTTTCTTGATGCCATAATTAATTTTAAAATAGCTCATTCTGGGTTGCGGTGGGTCGCGAACTTTCTTTGGGCATTGACAAGTGGGTCGCGGTTCAAAGAAGTCTGGAAACCGCTGCTGTAGAGCGATTCCCTGCAAGAGCGGCTTTTTCCGTTTTCTCATTTATTTAATTTATTTTCTCTTTTTTTCTCACTCTCATCTGATTTCTTTTTCTGACGAAGAGTCTGAGGCGCCGATGGAAGATACTTGCTCTGCACTGATTTCTCATTTAGTAGATTGATGCATCCACCCAATTTGTTTTCAGCCATGGACTGAGACAGTCACGTGCAGATAGGGACAATACCGCAGGCACCCGAACATAGGGAAAAGTTTTCTCGTATCACACATCCCATGCGACATCGTCACACTTTCCCAAGGTCTCTGTCAGCTGCATGTCCCTATTCTATGTCCTCGTGGAAGGTGTCATTCTTTGATGCAGCGCAGGATGAAGGTCCGTCCGTATAGGGCTGCCAAGCCCGCGTGGTGAATGTAATTGAGGTGCACCAAGCACCAACTGGTCCTACCATGGAAAGAAGAGTGTCCCGTGCTTGAGCAATAGTGAAAGCAGGTCGTATCAGAAAGCACACGTGTGAACTGTTAGTCGAAGTCGGTTAGTTGAATGTCAGCAGTCGGTCGGGATCGAACCTGGCCCTCTCCTGTTGCTAACCTGAAACGTAACATGGCGAAGGTGACATGGTACGTCACTTATCCACCCACTTCAAACGATGGCTGGTGGTCGTCTGCTTGCAGCTGGGTCGTGTCGATCTTTTATTTGTATTTGTATTTGTATTTTTTTTATTTCATGGCCTCTTGCGGGGAAGCACCCTTGGGTTCCTGTTAATCCATTCCAGGTTAAAAATCCTAGACGCGTCACTGGCTTCTTGAATCAAATTACTTTTTGTCATCACTAGATGGCACTGCATCGGCTTTCTTGACTTCTTTTCGCTGCTTTTAGCGAGTTTCCATCGATATCTTGCACTCCAAAAAATAACATGCAAGCGAATGAAATAAAGGAATGATGAAAAGAAAAACTCATGCTCCTATTGCAACTATTCTGAGTTCGCAGCCGACGTGAGAGCAACGAGAAGTCCATCACAATGAAATGATAAACTGTTAATTTTTAAATGCAGGTAAATTGTTTGCAATGAAATGTCGACTGTCATATGTCTACAATGATTACGCGAGAGAGGGATCATTCCTACGGGAGATTACGCTCTTTACATTTCGATTCAATATTTGGACTCGTATGCACAGAAGATCATTTTTTAAGATCGTTGCGATTCATGGTAATCGGGTATTTGTTTTTTTTTTAATGCGTCTTTGGGATACATTTTAGAATAACGGTCACAATTCGAGGACTTCGTGATTCGCCGTCAAAGTTATTTCAAAGGGAATTAAAATTGAGCATTTTAATTTACAACGGAGGCTTATCTCTCTCGTGGGAAAATAATTTCCAGGCGAAATAGGTTGTCAGCCGATATGGCAGACGACTGTTTAAAAAAAAAAGGGGGAAAAAGACGGTTTTCCAGAACGTGACTGCTCCCAGCTGCAGACACAAATAGGAACTCCCACTGCGAATCCTCGATTCCCCCTTCAAGGAAAGATGAGATTCCTCGGAAGAGGAGGCACCGTCTTCCCCGCTTCCTCTGCCCGTTCGAGCGGGTAATGTCCTTCTTTTCCGTTCATTGCTCGCAGTCTCATTCAGAGATGATAAAGGATCCCACGTCCTTGGGGATAACAGTGTGAAGACGGCTTCCGAATGATATGCAGTTTGCAGTCATCGCATAGCAGGATAGCGAGCGATGTTGCGGGAAGTCTTTCCTTCGAAGGGAACAACAGTAAGATCGTACGAGATAAGAGTGCTGAAGAAAATCAGTATCATTTTTTTAAATTGCGAATTGGAAAAAAAGGCGAGACGTTACTTTTCACCATCCTTTGCCATTCATCCCTTGCGGAACTTGAAAGTCCTGAGACTATTATACCGATGAAGCCGATGGAAGCATGAAAAGTCCTGACTTCAAAGGGACTGAGCTTGATATTAACCAGGAACGGAAACCTCATATAGCTACACAGACGCGGATAGCGAGAAAAAAAAAAGAAGAAATCGACTCATGCTCGTAGAATGTGATTATAAAAACGGTGAAGTCGTCGTCAATCTTCTCCTTTTACAGCGCCGATTGCATTCTTCGAAAGAAGGACGAGAGACCGACCTATGAAAGAAAGACTGATCGACGTGTGTCGAGAGAGCTAAAATGATTTTTTTTTTCAAGTGACCCAGCACGTCTTGCAGGGTTCAATTCAGTCTGTAAATCCGGACGTTTCCGCCTCGGTCGTTTCAGGAAGGAATGGCGATTATTGGCGCGGATTATTGGAACGCTTCGTGAAAGGGAAAAGAGACTATGAAAATGATAGTAACTCCGGGAGGGCGGAATCCATTTGTATAACAACAGCGGCAGAAACTCACGAGCTCCCCCCTCGCGCAGAAATTCGCAGGAAAATGCATACGAAAACCGACTCGTGTTGCACACCAGTTGACATGGCGTATGCGTGAAACGGGATCTCCTTCGACACACGCACATCCGTGCGCGACGCATTCGCGCCGAGCTCATCACAATCCTTCAGCAAACGCCAGAACATCAAGAAACGGAATTGACTGTGCTTCCGAAACGAAACCCGAGCCATCGCGAAAGACTTGCTCTCGTGAATGGTCGCTAGTGACAGCTGAAAGTCTCAGTGTGACGGATGCGAGACGATCGACCGGCCCCGGACCCATCATGAATGTCCCAGGCCCATCATGAACGTCCCAGGCCCATCATGAACGTCTCACGCTCGGACTGAACCCTTTCAGCCCTCTCTTTTCAGTCCGCGTCGGATCGGGGAGACNGCTAGTGACAGCTGAAAGTCTCAGTGTGACGGATGCGAGACGATCGACCGGCCCCGGACCCATCATGAATGTCCCAGGCCCATCATGAACGTCCCAGGCCCATCATGAACGTCTCACGCTCGGACTGAACCCTTTCAGCCCTCTCTTTTCAGTCCGCGTCGGATCGGGGAGACGTCGAGGACACGAAGATGGACGAGCTCGTCCGCAGAGTGCAGCGCTCCTTCGCCGGAGTGACTCGTCATAGGAACCTAAGGGACGTCGCGTCGAGAAGTTCGTTCCAGAAACGGAGAAGAAAATCCTTCCGAAAAGCTTATATGCGCTGTCGGGTTGTCGTGGCGGTTGAAGGAAGGATCGAACTTCTCGTTAAATTGAATTTAAATCTCAATAAACAAATTCGTTAAACTTGAAATGTAAATAAATATATTGCTATAAATTTAACTATAAATTTATGAATAAACATTTGAATGCAGAAGAAAATAAGATTTTAAATAAAATATGTGGAAGAATTTTCAAGAGGAAAAGTTTTAACAGAGAAATATTTTATCTTTATATACAGAAAACTGCAAGGAGGAAAAAAATGTTCGGGGGAAAAAACGCATTGCAAGAGATACGAAACAAACATCCTTTCGATACCGTGCTCGGTATTTATTGCTATTTTGGAAACGTTGTTGTCTTTCAGTGCGTTCTAAAACTCTTCCGATTCTCTTAGTGCTTCCTTTCCCCTTGAATTAACCGCATATAATACAGGTATAATGCAAGCGGAAACCTATACGTAAAAATACGATGAGAAAAATTTAATAAAATGATATTATACGAAAATTGGATTGAACTCAGCGCAGAATTGATATTTTTCAATGAAAGCGGATGAAATGACACAAAAGAAAACGCTTGGAGCTTGAAATGACATGCGGCCCACCTAGTGGCACGAGGCCCAAACGTTTCAATCCGCAAAAAGAAACGCGAAAATGAATGAAGCGCGGCAATGCACGAGCGAACGAGGTCGCGCGTTTGGCCTCGGTCCGACTCGAAGGAATTCCCGGAGCCTCCTCGCCTCTCCCGGGAAGTCCCATTTTTCATTTCGATTCCTGGTCGTCCTTGGCCGACCTGGCTCTTCGGCAGTTCAAAGCCGGGGAATATGCTTTGAGGAGGTGCCAGACCCCTGTTCATCCGTATTCATCAATTTTCTGGGCTGGCTGTCTCACTCGATATTTTTTATTTATCACTTCGTCATGTACAGGTATCTGCTTCACCGTTCGAAGAATGTCCAGTTACCTCGATTCCGATTATAGAAGACAGTAATGATAGATTTGCGCTGTCCCATCCAATATCGACTGGATATTACGCTCCTTGAAGGGTTTCAAAAGAGTTCCAGCTTCATGGTCTTCCCAGCAGATTCCTCAAGTCAGACGCACCACATGTAGTCGCACATTCCCAGGGGACTGGAGAGCAAGAGAGGGCTGAAAGGGTTCAGTCCGAGCGTGAGACGTTCATGATGGGCCTGGGACAAGCTGGGGGGCCCCCTTCCCCCCCCCCCCCCCCCCCCCCCCCCACAGGGAATATGGAAGGTCTCCTCATCATTGTGACTAATGGAAAAAAATGTGCTCCGTCACCTTGAGTTTTCTCGAGTCGCAAAGGGAACTTCGCCACCAATCCTTGTCACTGTTTCAGTTCAACTCCTTTCGGTCAGCCTAATATGGCATAGTTGTGTTTTAGCGTTTATAGTATTAAGTCTGCAGTTTTCAGTCTAACTCAATGCCTTTTTTGGATTTAGATTCTCTTTTCATGAATTCACAGGCTCCAAGGAAAAAAAAATCCATAAATTCTGTCGCGAGGAAAAAAGGCGTAAATGAGTCAATTTCTTCTGCGAGGATGTATTGGCGAATCCCGAGCTCTGATATGAATGTGATAGCATCGTAAGGGTGGCCGTGAATCGAAGAGAAATTGTGAGCGAAGTCATATCGAATTCCATGAGTTTCCTTGTAGGAAATGTCAATAAGACGGCAGATAGGATCGTGGATAGGATCGACGACGCACGCGGAAGCAGAAAACGAGCAGCACCCCGAAGAACTGCAGGCACACGAGTTTCATCTGTGCGCCCCAGAATCGCCGTTGCAAAGCGTAGAAGGAGAGGCGAAAGCGATGCCTCCACCGGGTCGCTCGTGTTTCTCCTTTCCACGCGACGATCTAATCAGTCGCGAATTCTGGAAGGCCCCGAATGCGTTAACTTCCCGAGCGTACTTTATGATTCCTGACGAAAGAAAAATCTGAGTCTATTGAGACTGGTTGTACCTCGAAGAACGCGTGGGAAATCCTGTCGTTTCGCAGAGAACCGTTTCCCCAGATAGAATCTATTGCACCGGTTGAGCTTCCTTATTCAGATCTGGCAGCTTCGAGATAACAGGCTCGATTAAGTGAAGTCACGTTTGGGCCATCGGGGGCCATCGGTAATCGAACGTGGGACTTCCAAATTTTAACAGCTTTAATTGAAGGTCGGAGGCCATTTTTTCCATGAAAACCAGAGAGAAAAATAGGTTTACTTGCACATCATTAATGATCTCTGCGATCACTACTACGGATGGAATGAATTTAGTAGAACGGCCTTCTGAATTGCACGATCACAATCCAAGCAACGCGTGACATCTATGCGACGTTACCGCAACGTTGCATGGACATCACGTCCCAGCAAACACAGGTATGTCAGGGCAACGTTGGAAATGTGTTATATATGAGTGTTTCAGTGTTCGAATGTTCTTCCGTAGCATGGAACGAACGTTGGCATAACGTTGAAATGTCCCTTTTGGAAGCGCTCTAAGCAACGTTGGCATAAGAGCGTTGAAGCAATACCACGACGTCGTTCCACGTGCAACACCTGATCGGGACAGCAGGGCTGTAATCTGGCAGAGGCTCGAAGAAACGAAGGTTCGCACGACCGAAGCGAGATCACGCCACGGTAGCCGCTACAGCAAGCCAACACCTGATACAGATGCAAATAGTCCCCAATACTTCCCACACGTAACCCGATCTTTCTCCACAGACGCCACGGGAGAAGGAATTTGAATTCTACTTTAAAAATTCCTGAAAAGAAGCAACCCAGTACAAGGAGTCTCCAGGAAACGTTGGCTCGGGGGAGTATGGTTCAACTTACAAGGAGACTCCATGAGGAGCTCGCAATCACGAGAAGCCTCGCGTTGCGGAACATATATTAACTGCCTCGAGAGAAAATAGTACTCGAATGTGATGGGCTTTTCGACACGTTTGGCCCACTCCGACACGCAACCCAGGAGCAGGCTCATGTCCGAGGGCGTTCATGACACGATGGTAGAATCTTGAAATGAACGTTCACGTTAATGAACATTCTTTGAGCGGAACGGTGCCACTTGAGCACGTTCGATTCCATGTCGTAAATGAACGAAGGAAGAGCGTTCATCCAACGCTCTCGGGTTTAACGCTGCTTTGAGCGCTTCTAAAAGGGACATTTCAGCGCTGCGCTAACGTTCGCTGCAATGCTGGAACAGCGTAAGAAGTGTTAGAAGCAAACGCTGTCACAGCATTTTTCAAACGCTATTGTGCTTGCTGGGTAATTTCCAGAGTTGTTTTATGCATCCCTCCCGTTATTCCCACTTCCTGTGAATTGACGCCGGACAGGGAAACCCGAATTGCAGTTTATACTAGTATTCGATGGGATGAATCTTAAGTTCCGTCTATGAGTCTCACCGGGAGAGGTTCAATCGCTTTTGCTTTAACGCATATTTAAGATTTAAAGTGCTGATCTCCCGTACTTCGGACCGAATCCGAGCCTGTGAAGGTCTTCGCCCGTTTTTCTCGTCTCATTCTACGAGGCGTTTTTTTTTATGACTTTGCCGCAGAGGGGCATATTTGCTAAGCTACTGATACTAAAACTCCTGCGTTTAATTTTGTTTTGCTTCTTAATGTCCACGATCGACTGCGATCAATCGAGTCTCATACAAACTGAAAGGATGAGGCGAAAACTAGACTCAGGACTTGGGATTGCAAATAGCGCATTTTCAAGTCTCCCTAGGACTTGCTCACTTCTACATAGCCGCCTCTGTCATGCCATGGCCTGATGTTCTGCTATGATGTGCTACATTGGAAAGGGAGCGAATTATTGCCAGAGCAAAACCCATGCCATTCCCCATGGGACGGTGCGAAGGTCGAGCGAGATTCTTACGAGGCAAGAGACTTGAGACCATCTTATGTTCCATTAACCTTTTTCCCAGCCGGGCTGGGCCAAAGCAACACGTGACGTCCATGCAACGTTGCTGCAACGTCACTCGAGCTATCTGACGTTGACGTTGCGGTAACGTCGCACAGACGTCATTTAGATGTATGTGCTGCTTGGGAGGATTTTACTGGGTCAAAGCCGGCCCGATCTCGCAGGTGGCGGTTTCATCCCATAAGGTGAATAAATGTTCATAATCACGATAGGTTAGTCCGAAAATGAGACCGTATTTATTATCAGGAAATCGTAATTAGACTGAATTCCACTTTTTAGCGAAGCTCCTCTAGTAATACATGCATCTACGAGGAATGACGTCCACGTGACGTTATCGCAAAGTCATTTATTAATAACTCTAGTCACGTTGCGGCAACGTTGCATGGACGTCACGTGTTGCTTGGGTCTCCACTCATGAAAACATGACTTACGTTGAAGGAAACAAATAGAGCGTGCCCCGCTTAAGTGAAGAAGGAAACTGGTTACTACGATCCAGGTGGTTATTGCGGTCTAAAAACGTTTCGTAAAAGCGCCGTAGCATCATGTGAAGAGGAACTGGTCAGGAAATGATTCCCGCGAAAGCGTCTTATGGCGTCTGATGTCGACGAACGTCGTCACGTTCTGATCGTCCTCACGGATTTACATAATCTCCGAAGTCACATCGAAACGGAATATTTCCAATGTTAAGAGTATGTATATCCATCAATTTGCATACCTGAAAACTTGTATATTTAAGTTTACTCCCTCAAGCGGAGAGAAAGGACGAGCAGACGACGAAAGTTGGACGAGGACTGTCCGGGACTGTCCCTGACGCGAAATGGCACGGATCAATAGCCCAATTTCACCTGCATGCGTAAGCATCCATTGCGCCCTCCGGCACTGCCATACCAAATGGGGGGAGTGGAGGGAACACTCGTACCATTTTCCAATATTCATCTCTCGGTGATATGAAAAGTCTGTTTCTCTTCGCGTGATCTAGGAAATAAGTTGTTTCCCACGAAAGAACACCCGATCAATGTATCACCATAGGGTCCCACAAACAGAAACGCGACCACGACACCGAACACCTCATGATTGCGCTCACCTTCTGGAGGAGCCATTCCCTCAAAGGCGCTGCTCCTCGGCACATCGAGCATCGTGGTTCTTAATCCTGCATGCGGAGTGATGAATGTCTCACCGAGATTAGACATGCAACGCGGACGGAGCGGTCCTTAATCCTATTACATTCACGAGATGCTGACTTTCCAGTCATTTTTTTAGTTGGCACATTCGACCCACGAGAGAACGGTCTATCACACAAGAGCCTGTCACGTCACATCATAACCACGACAAAGACATCATTTCTCATGTTAATTTTTTTTTCAAGCAATTTCGGTATGAGATTGGAAACATTTCCCTTTCCTTTGCCCACTCCATTTTTTTAAATTATAGCGTTAGCAGCATATATCTATTTCAAGAGCAAGAGATTCCGTTCCACATTCATTCCATGCTTCCTGCGTTAGGGAAGCAGAAAATTCTACCCCATCAATTTCGCTTCAAACGTGGGAGTATGAGACGAGGAATTTCACATTGCAGTAGCTTCAGCCCCACCCGAACAGGAATGCCAGGAATCTGCCTCATCACGTCGTGTGCTTTCTGCCGATCAGGATTAGTATCATCCAGGCCGATCCTGCGCCACTCCTCCCTTCCATCCATCGTGCTTTGTGCGGGCTTTTCTCCCTGTCAGCGGGTGGAAGGGATGGTGCACTTCCAGGATTCCTTGTCAATTTGGATATTCCCTGAGGAAGGTGTCAACCCTTCGTCGGTGCTGCTGATTCCCCCGAGAGCAAATAAAAAGAGAAAGGTCTCATTTGAAATTTTGGAGAATCGAAGGAAAGCACAAGACACCCCAAGTTCATATTGATCCTGCTCCATGAAGGCATGCCTCATTTGCTCTTGGCTTGCCCAGGTCTAGGGATAAAAGGATTTGCACGAACCGAGGCCAGTGTTCTGCGTGAGTGCGAGCAGGTGAGAAGGGGAGAAAGTAGAGAAGGTTCATTATCAGGAATAGAAAAGAATCGACAATAGATATTAAAGTCAGTCGCGAATCATGATGGAGAGGATGAATTCTGAAGTCGTCTTGGTTATTGAAGCAAAATATGTTGAGAAAGCGTGCTTGAAAGTGTGATTCTATCTAGAAGGAAAAGGAGGAAAGATGGAGAACCCCCCCCCCCCCTAAGTGGAGAGGCATACTCCCTGTGGAGTATGCCTCTCTATGCACTCTGTGGTTTTGTATAGCCAGGAAACTACAGCGAAAGAAAGAAGAGCCTTATTGTAGATGAGTGCACAAAGAGCACGGGCAGCAGACATTGAAAATGCCACGAAAATGAGCATCACAAGACTCTTGGAAACCATCTGTAGAAGCTTCTAGAAAAGTCAGTGATGGAGTGTGTTACGTAATGTGAGGCGGATGGAAGGCTGTTTCTTGCGGGAAAGTACGATAAGAAGGGTGATTTTACGATTTAATATGAGATACGTTTCATCGGCATGTCTACTTCCAAATGTATTGGTCCCTTAGGAGCGGAGGAACCACCTATTCCTTTGAGACGTGGAGAAGATAACTTGCATGAAGGATGGTATCACACACAAACAGGTGGACCTTGTCCTCCAGCGTGGGATCATGTCATTAACCTCTTAACGCTTTCAATTCCACGTCCCCACGAATATGTTCGTGATTTCCTCCTAAGCTGTATCATGCCAAGCCAAAGAACGGGAGTGTATGAGTTAATTGTGTATGACAAATATATTCCTCTTGGGATTTAAGCCCCTCATAACTGGCGGGTTTAACGAATGTACTTGTTTTGGGTCCTGGATATAGAAAGAGTATACACTTCTGGTGTATACTCTTCCCGTACCATTAACCCTCATCCGGGCAAGCTTTTTTACAACCTTTTCCGGGCAAGGTGAGTCTGTCAGACTCATGTAAAATAAGGCCGTTTGCTGCGGTTACGGTATGTATTCTTATAAAGAAGACTCACCTTGCCCGGATTAGGGTTAAAGTTTCAAGGGTGTGAAATGAATATTCCCTGAGAAAACTTGCCAATCACTCCCATTTCACTAGCAGCCCTGGAATCATAGTTTTCGTCCGAAACGGTCACCTAGAGGATTTGATTGATGAAGCGTGGTTTGAAAATTCGGGTGGCAGGGTCATTTAGCCTCATAACCCAATTCGGTCATCCTCTGTCTGCCTCTGCTTGTGCAGCCCTCCCCCACCCTCCCCCACCCTCCCCCACCTTCCCCCACCCTCCCCCACCCTCCCCCTCCCCCTTTTCCTCCTTCTGCCTTTGGTGGTCTGTCCTGTTGTACCCTGGTGCATTATATTCCGACTCTTTCTTCTTGGAAAAAAAATTCATTCATGGCTTCTTTTCCTTACTGCCTGGTCATGCCTCTAGGAGGAACACTGTATTGCTCTTCGATTCAGTTGAAATACACTCTACTCGTTGGAACGAGTAGAGTGTAGGGACGACTCATTGGAATACTCTCTCGGGATCAGTTATCCCATTATCTGTAATGTTCCAATAGAATCCGGAATTATCGCGCTGCACTTCTTTCGACATTTTTTGTGGAGAAACGAAGGGAGCTTGGTTGTAGTTTAAAGCTGTTTAAAAATTACCCTCTAGTTTTGAATGTTTAATTTTTTTAAGCGTATTAGTATAATAATACGCCTATTCATTCAATTTTCTTCATAATCCGTCTTATGGCTAAGAAATCGGGACCACACAATGGTTTTCCCCTAAGCGGAGTATTTCATTAAGCTGTACGCCAATAAGTGGAGTCGACTGTTCGTAGAGGAGTCTCTCTAATTAGCAAGAAAAGATTTAATCAAGGAGGCAATTTTGTTTGAGACTCATTAGCTTCCTTGTTATCGAAGACGAGTGTGAGGGTTGAGCTTCGGGAGGGAGAGCAGTCGCTTCCCTTACCGGATTGTTAGAATACATTATAACATAAGAATCATAGGATTTGATATGTAAAGTACGGTAATGATAATAATATTTAAACGGTCGTTGGTCAATACAGGCTGTATTGAGTGTACCAGGAAGCGTCGACCACTCTTCCGTTCCAGGAAACCCTCAAACAACTAGAGTCTCCTCTGATCTCAGGTTCCGAGAAGCTGTCATGATGTCATGAGAAGCTCTCTGTTTTAGACATTATGTCTTCAAGCAATCTAGCACGATTATGCAGAATAGACTTTAGATCCGGCATCTGATTTGGAGCCGACCATCATTTGGACATCACAGGTTACGTCTCATAGCAATTATATTATATTAAAAATATTACTGACCACTGTTGCTTAGGGCCTCCAGATACACTGTAAAAAATAATTCGGAAAATCCAGAGCGAAAGCAACTTTGCTTCCTTTGCAATAAAGTTTCCGTCTGAAGTGCGGAAAAGGAAACTTCGGCATAATAGCGTAAACGATGTTTCCTATTTTCCCTTGAAGTTAGTGTTCCGAGAAAACCCTCGGAATAACCCTTTCCCCTGTGCGGGAAAAGCACGTAAACGAGCCTTTCTCTTATCGTCCAGTAACTTAGTTCCGCACATTCTCTTTTTTTTTCTGCTCATAGACCGAATCGGTTGTTCCATTTGAGAATTTTTCGCGTCTTCCCGTGAAATGTCAGGGTTTTCCACCTCATTCATCGATCCCTTCACTGAATAAATTATTCGATGCTATTCTGTTTCCTGGCTGAACATACCATTCCCTCAACCTATTCTTCGGTATTATTATACATTCTGGAAGCTTAGCCACGAAGTTTAAGCTTTGCACGATGAACCAAGGAAAGAGAACTTTTTTTTTTTTTTAGTCAACTGAAAAACCGTCTCATCAACGTGGAACCACAGACTGAAAATATGTTTTTTCGCTTCTTCAGTGATTGTTGCCAAGTTTCTCCCTCTGATTTCTGCTGTCTTTTCTTTTATTTGCAGGTGAGTGGTGACTGAGCACCTCGACGAAAGTGATTAAACCATCGCACCTGAATCGGAAAGGGAGGGAAAAAAATTGTTGAATGAATGTGCATGAATGCTCTTACTCGAGCTCAAAGATTTTTTAGTACGTATTTTAAGGTGGAACTTCCAACAAGATATAAATCAGAAGGCACCGTGAGAAGTTCCATGAAGTGGGAAGTGTGCTTAGATCGCGACTTCTTCATATATGCTCTTCAGCATGCTTGACTATACTTTTAATGTGCTTCAAGTGAAACCACAGGCAAGAATGCAAGGTTGGGAACTAGATGACTGAGAGGCACCAGAGGCCTTCCAGAGCGAGGAACGTCCAGCACACATCCCGCTTCGTGGAACCCACCAGGAGCCTCCTCGCATTAAGAAGGAGTCCACCGGAAAGGCCTGGCGATGTGTCCTGGAAAGTCTTTGCACTCGTGCGCGTCCATTTAATAAAAAGCTCTTATTCTTTATTCTTTATTCTTTATTCTTTATTCTTTATTCTTTATTCTTTATTCTTTATTCTTTAT
>CAJPEV010000091.1:0-88719 GCA_905338385.1 Darwinula stevensoni
CTGGGAAGGTTCATATTTATTTTCCTCTCTTCAGCAGGAAATTAATCATCATCGTTGTCGCCAATGTCATCACATCTGCACTTAAGAATGGAACTCCTAGTTTCTGCGTCGATCCGCTATATCACCCTCACCATGCACCGTTGTCGAAGTCAAGTGAAAAAATGTCTAACTCAAGTGAAAAAAACAATGTAAAAGCCTAATTTCTGCCTTAATTCAAGGAAAGGTGTTCAAGGAGAAGAAACTTTGCATTGCAAAAAAAGAAGGCATCTTAATTTTCCATACAGAATTTAGACCCCAAAGTTAAAAAAAAAAGTGAATATGTATCTATATGCCCATCATATTTGAATATGAAATGGATGCATGATTGGAGCATGCAATGAATAGCCTATATTCATTGTGAATGCCTTCTTTAATTTTTTAATTATTATTCCAAAGAGCTATAGAAACTGCATAACAATAAAGTACAGTTTGCATTTTTTACTACCACATACATCCTTCATTTGTTTACAGGAGTTGACCAGTAAAATGGAAACATTTAATTGTTTCAATTTTATTGGTTTAATTAGTCTTTTGGCCAATGACTTGTCTCTTGCTTGACAAGCTCCATTGTATTCACTCAGATTGTACATAGCGATTTGAGCCTCTGAATGGCCAGCCTGTTTGGACAAATGCTGCTTGAATAATATTCAAGATCAATGTGATATGCTTTTCACTTTTTGCTCTTTTCAGGCCTTGAAAATCTTCCTATAGAGCTACAGAGGAATTTCACCCTCATGCATGATCTGGATGCAAGATCTCAAGATGTGGTAAAGGAAATTGACAAGGCATCTAATGAATACCTGAGTAAGGTGAGAGACATGCCCTCAGAGAAGCGCAAGGAGCAGTTGAGTAAAATCCAGAAGCTCTGGGACAAAGCCAAAGAATATGCAGATGACAAAGTACAATTGTCAGTTCAAACTTATGAACTGGTGAGTTTTAGATGCCTCAATACTGATTATAGATTGTTTTGTGACCTGCATTGCATTGTGAAGACTTTTTACTTTTTGATTAATGATTTCATGCCAATGACAGGTTGACAAACACATCAGACGTCTGGACTCAGACTTGGCCCGTTTCGAGGCTGAAATCAAGGAAAAGGCAAGAGTGAATGCAAAAGTGGCTGAAGTTGAAGGAACAACTACAGGCAAAAGTATTACCACAAAAAGTATCATAATAGCTTTTAGGTGACTGTATGTACTACATATGCATGTACTCCTGTTTTCCAGAAGGGGGTCGTAAGAAGGGTAAGGCTCAAGAAAAGAAGAAGGGACGTCTTCTTTCCTCTGATGAGGACTTGGGAAAGGGGAGGAAGAAGAGCAAGAAAGGAACTGGTACAACAGCTGTAATGCCATCTCAGGAGTTGGCCATCACATCAGTTTTCCCTCTCTCCACGGGACATGCATCTGATGTCCTGGACATGCCTGTTGATCCAAATGAGCCTACCTATTGCATCTGTCAACAAGTCTCCTATGGAGAAATGATTGGCTGCGATAATCCTGATGTAAGTTTCTATCACCTCTGAATACTAAAAACTTGATTATGAATAGCAAAATCTTCATGAAACTCTTGTTTCTCTTCACAGTGCCCCATTGAATGGTTTCACTTTGGTTGTGTGGAACTCACAACAAAACCAAAGGGAAAATGGTATTGTCCAAGATGTTCCCCAGATCGGAAAAAGAAATGATGCTAATGCATTTTTTAAAGTGATGCATTGATGGCTCTTCCTCAAGGAGAGCAGCCATATGTGTTTTGTTTGCTGCTTTGCTTCAGAGTCTTATTTCAAGTTTCTGTATGTGCATCCCTTAAATAATCTTATCTCAAATAAAAATGACTCACTTTGGAAAATATTGACATGTTATTCAATAGGCAGATGAGAGCTTGATTTAAAAAATGCAGCAATGCTAAATCAACTCAATGTAGAACTGCTGATGTCAGAGACATTACGAACACAGCAATGAGAGGGCTGAACATTCCAATTATACTCATAAGAGAACATTATGCTACTCTCCTGGGTACACAACTTTCCTTGGGTCTGTAGATTCTGCCACAGGGTGACCATAGACTCAGTTGTTTGCTTGTGAGTCACCAAATACAGATTCCAGCAACCTCGAGATTTATACTCTGTGTCAAACCGCCTATCATGGACACGTTGAAGGCCTTTCACAAATGCCAACCATGCACCAACTGACACATCTTCACTGCTAAATTGAGCCAGATCCTCCTTATTACGTGCCAGGAACTCACCCAGGTCGTGTGATATCACATATCCACCTCCTCTGGCATAAGGAAGATAGGAATTGCAATGATTCCACTGCTCTTCTTTCCACCGTCCAGTCCGATACACTTTAGCATTCCCTGAGAAAAAGCCCCAATAAAACTTTGTCCGAGGAGTCTCAGCTTGTCGAAGATGCTCCATGAGAGACACAACCTGAACAAAGGAATCATCATCACATTTCAGTATGTAGTCTGTTTGCAGTAACCCCAGCACAGATGTAATGGCCTGAAGGACTTTGCTTGTGAGGTTTTGATATGAGTCATGGATTGGCAAGAGGAGGAGATCTTCATGTTTTTTCATTTCTTCACTGATGAGACCCATTGTTCTTGAGTCCAAGCCCTCTGACCCTACTACAAATAAATGTTTGAAATCTACAGGACAGGCCTGAAGCCAAGTCTGACGAATGACTTCACGATGCTGAAAGTTTCCTGGAGCTGATATGATGACAGCAGTAAGCAAAAATTTCTCCTGGTATTGGGAGGTACTCAGATTTGGGTGAAGAGGGGGAGTCTTTTCAGAACATGAGGGCCACTGAAAGACCATGGCAGTAAAAAGAGCACCAGAAAAAAATGAAACCCCACAACACAGCACCAGAACACGAAATTGACTTTTCCTGCAAAGCACAAGAAATACACCAGAAAAGTTTTGCAAAACTTCTTCAACATAAGCTTTTTTTTATATACATTTTTAAAAAACACTTTTTGATGAAAGATATGCAAGGAAGTGCTGAAGACATATAGGCTAAGCCAATTAGTTTGCTTGTTGATCAACCTCAAAGACTGAAATATAAAATTTGTCCCAAGACTGAAAACCTTCATCAATGGACAAGTTATAGAAAAATGAATTAAAACCTACTTAACTGCACTCTGAATAGGTAGAGTACAAAAGGGTAACTGCAGAATGGACCCATCTTCTAGAGGCCCCATAACCTATAAATCACACCTCAACTCACAATGCAATGTCTTTTCATCTCATCATGCACCCCATCATGTGTCCTACCTTTAGAAAATGTTACATTCTACCTCCTGTTTACAAACTAGGCAGCTCTGAATGATGACTTGGTCTTAATGATCCCTCTGCACCAGTTGAGGCATAAAATGTCCTGCTCTTCAAAATGTGCCATTTATAGGACAGCAGAAAGTAAAATGAAGTTTTATTTTGGTTTCTTTCAGTTTCCTGGCCAAGGATGAAATAAATGTACCACCATGATTACTACCACCATGATGTACTACCATGATTGATTTGCAAGCTATGAAAAATGGATTTGTCTGAAGGGAAAATAGGGAACATTCAAACAGCTATGTGTGTTGCTCATGATTGTGGACCCACACACTTACAACTAGTCTTTTCTCTCTCATAAACTCATTAATGCCTGCCATGTTGAAATACTCCCAGGAAATACAGTAAAAGGAGAACATTAATATTTCATGCAAACTGGACTGTGGCCACCCTGTACACTAAATACTCTTAATTACACAACTGGGAATCAGCTGGGAATGCAAAAATGACCAAAAATATCTAAAAAATAATAATGTCATTTCTTTTACTCAAATTTTTATACTTCATGTTGACAATATCTTCCAATTGCTCTGTACAAAATTATGTTGAAATCACATGGGTGACAAACCTGTTATGCAACCTGGACAACTAATGCAAGTTATCATTTGTAAATACTTAACAGGCCAGATATCCTAAAACCTGGAAGTGACTAAACCACATGCCTCATCCATTAAGGGCAATCGAACAGACAGGATTCAGCCTATTAAATACGATGAGATTTTACTCCCACAGACTGCAATGAAACTTCAACTTTTCACAACATATGACTCAAGCTACAATCGTCAATTTCATATAAAAAATACAGATTACCATTTCAGATGAGGATAAAAAATTGAAGGTGGGCTAGGCCCAGGCTCACCTAGAAGCCATGTACTTAGGATCTGTGTCCACTTTCACTTCTTAGCTTTGTCAGAACTGAGGATATTGAAAGATTTCCCTTCCAAGGCTGCTATGGACTTAGTTTCCTCTTCAATTTTCTTGTTGATTGCCTTTTGTAGATCTTTCTGAACCTTAGCGGCTTCTGACTGTTTCTGTTTCTTCGACGGAAGGGGAAGCGACTTGGGAGTCTTCTTTTTCTTCTGGATTTGCTTGGACTTCTTGAGAACTGGAATTTTTTCCTTGTTTTTCACTTTCATAGAACCTTGAGGCATTTTCTCTGATGGCACTGCAATGCGACAGCTCGAACGCTATGGGTCTATCCCTTAAACAAGAAAGGGTTTCAAGGGTCAGTTTCAAAGCCTCAGAGATAAGGGCTAGCTCCTATGTAGCCTAACAAATGGTAGTTCAGGCCAACGCCTATCAGATCACATAAATGACTCTGAGCACATCGTCACAATTACGTTCCATGAGAGTCCCCATCAGCATTGAGCCCTCGGGTCCACCTCGCACAGCTCCTGCAATAACTAGAGGAATATGCCTACTATTGTGACGAAAGGATAATAACCGACAACAAAAAATAAAACTCATACTATAACTAATGAAATAGGAGGAGACAGGTTGAAATCGTCAACGTGCAGAACGGAAGGAGACACCAGGGCCACCACCACGTGTTCGTCAGTAGATAGGAAAGGGAGGGATAGTTGATTCGCAGGGATGCCGAAAATCATGCAATATGCAAGGAAAGTGCCGTGTGCAAGCCCAGGGACGACGCCCCTTCATGGGAATTGATTAATGAACCACTATTTCGGATGCAGCCGAAATGTTGCTTTTTCCAGTGAGATCCTGCGGATGTGGCTTACAGCAGCCAATTACGTTTCTGACGAAAGTAGAAGACATTTGCATGAGGCAGTCATGGTATCCACTATAGAAAATATTGGTCGTACGTAGCTGGAACCTTGAACTTTGCTCTCGGCGACAGTGGTTTCCTGGACGAGAGCCCTCACGGGGGAATCAGAGATGATATCAGAGCCTATGAAAGTTTTTTTAAATTATTTCTTTAAAGGTTAAGGAGTTGCAAAGAAACGTTTACGCATTCCTGGAACATCGCATAAAGAAAAAAAAAAGAATCTCAATGCAAAGAAATATAAGTGAGACAGAAAAGAGTTGAGAAAAGAGGATGGTTCATGGGTTTGCCTCAGTCGAAGAATGGGGTGCGAGGAAGCAAGGGAAAGGAAACCACTTTCGTGCTGGGATCCTTGGTACAGAATGACCAGACGACGGCCATGCAGAAGGCGAGGAAGCCCCACACGGCCAGCTTCCCCATCGCGATCCGGAGGGCGATCGGCCGGGTTGAGTCGATCGGGACGAGGCACAATCCGATTGCGATTCGGAGGAACGCGACCGTGATCCACGGGAAGACCCATCGCCGGTTTGAGTGTCGTTCCACGGACGCGTAAAAGAGCATGAACGAGGTCAGGATCCCAGCTAGTTCGAATCCGACAGGGAACAGCAGTTCCAGGCGCCATGGGTTCTCCGCCTTAAGGTCAAACTCTATCTAACTCTAACTCACGAACCCTATCGATGCCATTAACTCAATTTTTTATTCTTTCTTAATAATTTCGCTTCTTTGAAATCCCATGAAATTCCCCGTTTTTTCTTTGGCAAATTTATCAGGGTTTATTAAAAAAAATAATAAAATAGTACCTGAAGGGCTACGACAGAGGCGAAGCCAACTGCTGCTGCTCCGAGGAGCATGGTGAAGAAAGAGATGAGAACACAGCCCGTTCTCACGGTCCGGTAGGTACAACAGGAGCCAAACAGGGGTGTCAGCCCCTCCTGGGAGGCGCCTTGCCCTTGCCCTTGACTTTGACCTTTGTTTTCAGCGGATTGACCTTGTCGTCTTCCTCGCCTGTCCTCGTCTGTGATGGAAATGCGGCGCACTTTGTCAGTTTCGTCTGAGTTCCAGTCGTAACTCTTCGTCCCTGGAAGACCCCAGCAGACATTCAGCTCAAAGGGAGTCGAGATCAAGTCAGAGGGTGACGTGCACCACCCCCACCGTTCATTACTAATTAATTTTACAGATCAAACAGAAGCTTTACAAGTTACATCCATAATGAGACTCTACAGGAACGAAATTACCCCCAATTAAATGCATTCTCACGAGAACTCGTTTCTAAATCGCACAACTAGAACACGAAATTTATCTGTCGATGCACGTGACCCATCTGGAATGGAAATGCCCGACCGGAAGGGCTGCAGCGACGACGCCGCCTCCGAGCCCGTCCGCCGTCTCCGATGCACTCCGACTGCATACCAGCATCAGGGAACTCCGCCTCTGCCTTCCCTGGTCCCTCGGAATGTGAACATTAAGATGACGCAATTGGGACTGGAGATGGAGGTGGATGGGAGATAGTTGAAACCCAGTCAAACATTTTCTGTGGTTTATCGTCGGGCCATAGATGGGGAAGTTGGTTTATCGTTGGAGCCAACTTCTGCAGAAGATGATGAGCCAATGTGACAGAAGGTTCCGAAAACCGGCGTGAGATGGAGCCAAAGTGGTCGCAGTAGGGAGTCACTTCCCGGATTCTGCTGAAATGAATCCCCTTTCCCTTTGACACAGTTCCCAATGGTTTCTCACATAGACCTCAGAGGAAGACAATTGAATTATAATGATACTTCTCAATAACGTAATAGGGGAGGGTCGCGTAGATTATCATGGAAAGTAGGATCCTCCCACGGACCTCCGGGCCGGGATTCCCTGGTTTATTCCAGGACTAGGTTACATCTTCAGAAAAATGTTTTAAAGGAGTAAGGTGTGCCTTGCCTACTGTGGGAGGAGAGGTATCCTTGCACTTTCAGGCAATTCCTATCCTACACGGCTTAGCATCTGGAAGGGATGCTGCTCGGGATATTCTCAGCTCCTTCATTTAGGATATATGGAGGAGCAGTTCACTTATACAGGGGCAAAATTATGCGTTCTTATCCCTGAAATTTACATATAGCTGATAGAGCAGTAAGTGCGGTTTCCTCCCCCCCCCCCCATTTTCACCATTGGGAAAAGTCGTCTTGTTGGGGCATGTGCAGTTTCCCAACAATGAGCCAAAGTTGGCCCGATGAAGGGCCAACAGGACATGCCCGACCATAAGCCGGCTTAAACCAATCACATGCCAGGGATGGCCCGACAAGGGCTTATATACGCGTCGACGAAAAGCCATCGGTGGCCCGATGAAAAATGTTTGACTGGGTAGGAGCGTTCCCTCGATAATTATGTAATTAAAGTCAGGGTGCCAAAAGTGAGATATGTTCAATCCTTCATTGCTGCTTTCGTCGAGAAACAAAAGTCACAGCGAGTAAGTAGATTCTGGTTTCAAGATCACGATTATTTCCGCTAAAGTGACACACGAAACAAATCATGCGTACCTCAAATTCTTACCCCTTTCCCAAGATGAATGCGTTGGAAGTCGCCTCAACCCCGTCCAGAAATCGACGACCTCGACCGAGAGAAGAAGAAATTCGTGAGGAACGGTGGACTGAAAGCAGGCTTTTCCTTCAACAATGGATGTTCGTGGAAGGTGCGTTGGAGGGAGCCACCGCGTCTTCTAGAAAAAGCGGTTGCATGGAATTTCCGATTCCGTTGGGATCTCGCTCTATGCCACTTTGATTTCCTGTCTGCCTCGGGTGAAATCTCGAGAGATTTGATTGTATCAACATTTTCGCGTTGGAGGCGAACTGCGAGAGTCCAAACAAGGTATTATGATTATCTTCTCGTTTTCACTCACTCTGAGACGAAACGAGAGGAAAAAACCATGCAAACCAACACCCGTCTCGATCAAATGGTACTCGAGCTGCGCTCATCTCTCGAGCTGGCATTTCTTCGATTGATCGGTGCCGGATGTCCCAATCCAGGGTTAAAAAAAACTGCGCCTCCATAAATTCCTTTCTAGTAGAAGGGACGATTACGGCTTAAACCGTAAACGCCTTAACCGATGTCAGGCGTTAGCTACAGGTACTCAGCGCAATGAGCCCAAGTGATTCGGCTTTCTGTTCTCACCTGAAGCTCCACCCCCTCGAGAATCTCGTAGCGTGAGTAGTCGATTCGGAAGAAGGGACTCGAGAGAGAGAGGTTGAACTGCATTGGCTCTCAATTCATTTCCAATCAATCAATCATCCCATCCAAAAGCTACCACTATTCCCGCAGAGACATCTAGTGGGAGCCGAATGGAGGTGTGGCATGGTAGTAATGTTGAGTCCCTGTCCTCCCTTAGAAGTGTTTTCACACTTGCCTAGGAAGGAATGGACACAGACGCCTCTTCCGTGGACTGCGAAAGTGAGATTACCATACAGATTCGAGAATCCATTTCCCCGATTTTTCCGGGTCTTCGAGGAAAAGCGCTACTAGCGCCAAAATTAGGATTTCGAAGAGGGCTTCCTGACCCGTTATAAACAATGGCAACGCGAGGGTTTGGTTCTAGTCCCCTCGCCTTGGGCGAAATCCTGGCCACGTCACTGGTTTTACCTCCAGACTTTTTTTTTTTTTCAAAATTTCTGGGAACCACGAATGTGCTATGGTCATTACAATTGCGCTTCGTGACAGTCAAGACTATCTTGTCCTTGACTTGTTACAGGGAGAAAATTCTCACAAATCAATTTGGACTCAAAAGCAGGTTCAATAGCGCCTCACTTCTCAGCAATGGATGCCTTGAAACACGCAATCGAACAACCTTAACTCAATTTTGCATTCTATTACAGCCCGTCTCTGAAATGCGCGACATGATGGCAGAAATTGGGAATCTCTCTCAAGAAACTAAATTCAGTATGGAGGGAGAAAATATATTACGAAATCATTCGCAAACGCTAACGAATTTGATGGAATATAAACTTCAGTTAAGAGAACTTCTGAGAATTACCAAAACCCAAGCAACGAAGGCAGACAACCTTCGAGACTGCTTTATTCAGGTCTGGTGTTTCCTTTCCTAGTCAGTTGCACTTTAAATGGTACATAAAAGTGTCGAGTGTGACAAGTGGAAATGAAAGCACAGGCTGCTCTATACCAAAGGTCGGTATATATTTTTTTGGGGGAGGGGGGGGGGGGGAACTCGTGATAGAAATATTCAGGTATGAATTGGTGAATTCGCGTACCACAAAGGGTAATAAATAACTTATCACATGGTACTCACATATCCCTTGACCAAACCACTTTGATCCAACTTCTAAAGCTAACTGGGATAAGCAAGAGAGCTTCCAGTATATGTATGAATAATGCAGGGAGGGAGAAGAGTTCATCACATCAAGATATAGGCTGGGGAGCGCTGGAATCACAGGTGCTCGTAATTTAACTAAGGTATCATCCATTGTGAATTCACTCAAATTGTGAATGGGTGGGTGCAGAGTGCAAAAGGATAAATCCAAATGTTGGACATCTAAAAACACTACTGCAAAGCATCGAATCAATCGATGGAGTTTATCACTTCATATATGCATGCTGAGCTCTTTTTCACACATCTTGATTTTTCTGGCAGACAGGGGTATCCCTGTCTACCAGCCAAATTAAAAATGGAGCAGCTGGGCTCAGAAGATCGGAACTAAGAGAAATCAGATCGTCATCAAAGGGAATCACACTACATGACTCTTTAAAGAGTGGGAACTATGGCCTCTTCATGATGGACAATACTGCAGTAGAAAGGCCAAAAAAAGGCTCATAGATTTACTATGTTCATAGTAAGTCAGCTATATAATAAATCATCTGTATGATGCATACATAAGATCTGCTAGCTAATTTTTTCAAAGTGGAAAACTAGAAATGCCATTCAACACTGTTCAACATTGGCTCATATTTAGGAATAGTCTTCATACTTGTCACCAATCAAATTACATTTTAGTTGCTGCTACTTTTGGAAAGTAGCAGCAACTTTAAATTAAGGGTGAGTTTACCATACTGGGAAAATCAATGCAGCCTTACTGGAAAATATTTGCCCAAAGAAGTCTGCAAATAGGCATTGGGGGGCACATAAGCACAGGATTGATTCACTTGTTGTATATATTAATATTATATAAATAATAATTTACTAAGAAATTGTATTAATAATTCACAATGGTGTGCATATACCATTTCATTGTGAATACCTACTGTTTTTTCTCCTCCTTTAAAGACATGAAACAGATTACAGCCCAGTGTTTAGCCATTTTCACTTTTATATGGAACAGAAAAATCAACATTATTTTGTATAAGAAATACCACCAAATGAACATGAAAATAAAGAATAGGCAGCAAAAACATGAAGCTGTACCAAAGCACAAAGAATATCTCTCTCTCCCATTAAAAAAATCTAGAACTTTTTGAATGCACCTCATGCATGTATGCAATGCCTACACTGATCATGGCTACTTCATTCAGCCAATCCAACAGCCTCAGTAGTACACTCAGTAGTATGCACTTCACTCCCTCTTTTAGAATATTCAAACTTTGACTCCGAATTTGAATCCTTCACTTTGGCTGATTTTAAAACCACAGTTTGGTTGCAGTTTCAGTTTAGATTTTTGTTTGATTGGACTTGGTTAAACTGAAGTTCCACTGTGTATTTGCAGACTTCTATCAAAAAGAAATTCCAACTTGAACTGCAAATAAACTAAAACTGGAACTGACATGTGACTGAACTGTAACCGGACTGCTGTTTTTAAATCAACATTTGTCTGTTCTCAAGAAGCTTCAAAACATTCATGGTAGCCTACTGCCATGGCAGCCACAAGAAATAAAGTGCAAATATAAACAGAGTGAGATCCACAAGAAGAGACTTAAGCATCAAAAGGGTGGCAGGAGAGATCATCTGAGCAGGAAGGATATTTTCATAATTCAAAAATCAAACACCCAAGACAGCACTAAGTTCAGTTGAACCAGCACTCCTTGAGAAATTCTTTGTGGCACACGTCCAATGAGCAATGGTGTTCATTCTGCAGGCTCACCATGGTGCATGATCATGCAAACCTATGTATTCAGAGCATAGGCCAAAAAACAGCAAACCCGAATCACAAAACTAATGATGATCAAGGACTTATGACAGAATGGACATTCAAACAGGGGTGAAAAGCAATGCATCTCATAAAATCCATGATAAAATTAAAATCACCATAACATAGGAATAAGAACAAAGCAGAAATAACAAATGATTTATTTTGGCCTATAAATATGAGGGAATATTACCCTTTGTTCAAATTCTTACTCCAATGATCCATCACAGAGATAACAGGAGAGAGCAAACATGTAAACAGATTCTGTATGCAGACCTCCCTCAAGTGAAACTCATCATAAATGACCAACAATACTCAGGACAATCACGGATGTGGTCTGGTGACATTTCCAGTGGAAAATTCCATATAAATAATAGATTAGGTACTCAAATCATGATCTACCATGGGAAAAAAAAGTCTAGATCACACAGAAGTGTGTATGTTGATCACGAGATGATCACTGGGACACTATGCTGTTAGCTGGCATATAAAATTCTCTTTTACCCTGCCTTTGAGCTAGAGGCCCATATCACATACTAGCCTTTTCTGCAAACTTTTTTGGCATACACCACAGAAAGTAAGAAAAAATGAACCAAGGCCTGACAAGACTGAAGGAAGAAATATAACAATAAGTGTACTTATGGTACATATAAGCATCACTCGATCATCATACTTTTGATTCATCCAGAGTCTCAAGGTTCTGCAAGTCATCTGTCTTCAGTTTTCCTATAGAAAAAAAAAACAATAAAATTCAACACAAACACCTGGATAGAGAAAATTAAAACTTGCTGAGATGAAATTTATCCTCCATTTGCAAAGTCTGTGTTTGTATAGACCCCAGATAAGCAACAGTTATTTTAATTCTAATGAAAACTACATTTAATCTCTTCTGGTATTCTTCCTAAGATGACTACTTGATGATGTGGCAAGATACAAGAGTAAAGCCTTGGGGAAGACCATATGCAGAAAAGCTGATGTGCCCATTGAAGATATAGCATGTTAGTTATTGATGTGTTTCATGTGGGTAATCAGATCACTAAGGATTAGCTCATCATCTAAGGACTACATCCCCACAAGTAGATACCTTGGAATGCAACATAGAAGCAGTGATGAAGAAAGAAGAGAAACGCAATCATAGCAAATATTGCTTCAAGTTGGTGGGCCTCTTACAAAATCCATGGTGGGCATTGATTGCACAATATCTGGGCAAGAACTTCCTACATGAATTTCCTTTGGTTGGCCAACAGCCGGGTCATGTATATTTCAATATGGTTTTTTTATGTTCAATTTCATCAGAGGATATTGTGATTTCAATTTGGGGTCAATATCCACCCCACTTTGCAAGGAGCATGATGAAAAGATGCTTCAAAAATGGAGGGCTACAACTTTCTTCTTCACATTTGAGTTAAAAGGAACTAACCTTTCTGCTTGTGTTTTAGTCCATTAATAGCAAGACTCTTTTTGAAGAGTTTCCACTCAGACTGCTTCTCCTCAGAGCTAAATCTTGGGTCAGAAGCAAATCTTACAAACACCTGCAGAAGTAGAAGTTCACAAAATGACAATGACACATCAACATCATCAGTCATCTTCATTCCCTTATGTAGAAAGGGCAGAATACCTCATCAAGAGTGGTCTGTGAAACAGAATAATCTGTGACACCAGCCTTGAGGCGGGAGTCTTCAAGGCAGCGGAAGACTTTGGCAAGTGGAGGACCTTCTGGAGGAAGGGGGAGATGATACACAAGACGGGATGGATTCTTCTCATGCAGAGTCACCCCCAACAAATTCTCACTGATGTACTGCTCCACCTGTGAGATGTGCTCCTGATCTGCATGCAGACTAATGGTGTATCCAGACCCAAATCTATGTTTAAGAAAAATTTAATGCATCAATTCCTGCACTGCTGCTGCTTTTGAAAAGGGTGTAGAAGAGGTTGACTGCAATGAAAAGAATTTGGTACTTGTGCTTGAGATGCTGAGTGGATCCAAGGCATCGAAACTGGCCCTGGACCATGATGGCTAGTCGGGCACATAGAGCTTCACATTCCTCCATGGAGTGAGATGTGAGGATCACACATCTCCCCTCCTTGATCATTCCCTGAACACAGTTCCAGAGGAACCGCCTTGCCCCTGGATCCATCCCAGTTGTGGGCTCATCCTAGAATTCATAACTTCATTCATGAACTTTAGAAAAGATTTACAGTAAACTTAAGTGCAGGGTGGAGCGCACCAGGAAGACGACAGGGGGATTCCCAACAAGGGCGATGGCAGTTGAGAGTTTTCTCTTGTTGCCTCCACTGTACTTTCCAGCACAACGAGAGGCATGCATCCACAGGTTCATTCTATGTATCAACCCTTCAGTCAGCTATAGAATCAGAAAGCACATCAACTTCCCATTTGATTCCAACTGGAACTTAACTCCATAAATATGAAATTCTACCTCATGGATTTCGTCAGAAGGAAAGCCTCTTAAGTTGGCATAGAGTCTAAGATGCTCTCGAGCAGTGAGCAATGGGTCTAAGGCATCAAACTGAGGACAGTAGCCAATGCGCTGCTGGACAGAGCTCAAGTCCTTGGTGATACTGAATCCATCAACAAAGGCCTCCCCAGCCGTCACACTGATGTCACCTGTCAGCATCTGATGGACATGGAAGGGATCCATTCATTTGTAGCTCTTCACCCATAGGTGCAAGTGGTAGGAAAGATTGAGGCTTGACCTTGAATGTTGTGGTCTTGCCTGCCCCATTGACACCCAAGAGACCAAAGCATTGGCCTTTGATTGCTCCCAAACAAATTTTGTACACGGCAGGTTTCTTGGTTCTATGGTAGACCTAGAGAATTTATGAAGCTAAATTTGAAAATCTCACAATGCCATTTTAAAGATTCTGATAATGAAATGGAATGATGAACCTTGATAAGGTCAACAATGCGAAGGACTTCATCATCATTGCTAGCATGGACTCTCTTCCTTTCCTCAGCAACATCCTCATCTTCTGGGATGTCTAATTCTGACAGGAATATGTCTTCTTTCTCATTGCAATGTGTACAACAGGAATAGCACCAAGAAAAGACTCTGCTGCGGTACTCTATCAGGAGTACCAAAAGGATCCCGAGAAAACCATGCCAGCCCAGGAAGGTCAAGTTCTGTCCCATGCATTTCCACTCGAAGACTCGTTCACATGTTGATGGAATAGCAAATGTTTTTGGACCTAAGAAACAGGAATGGAACAGGAATGGAAGCCTTCAGCAAGTGCATCTGGAGAGGTGTGAAAAATGATGAAGGGGGTAGGCAATAAACTTACCTAATACCCCTGTAACTTTGGAAAAGGCATCTTTCACAAGTGCTGCAGTGGCAAGATCCATTAACCCTCTTCCCAGACAGTATTGAGGAAAGATGAGAAACACCTTCTTCAGGATATCAGCTATATCTCTCAGATCCTACAAGGAATTCCATAGATCTTGATGAACTTGATTCAAGGTTTAAGGAACATTTTTTATTGCAGCAGTTTTAAGCACTATATATTAAAAGTGTGCTCTAAGTAACATGAGTGGAATACTCACCAACTCCTCCAGAACTTCCAAGACTAAGGTGGAAATGGTGGTGATGATCCCGATGAATAAGTTCGAGCAAGCAAGTGCTACAAAGGCAGCACTAGGTGTGCGGAAGTAGAATGATGCTGGGTACATTAGAGGAATGGAAGCCCAGCTAACAAACAGAATAATGAAAAACTCATGAAAAAAAAAACAAATATATGCTACTTCAGAGACTTCAAGAAAGTTGGCTCACCCATAGAGCAAGAAAAGAGCTACAAGACCCGGAAGATTTGTCTCACTCACGTAGGCA
Source organism: Darwinula stevensoni (assembly GCA_905338385.1). NCBI lineage: Eukaryota > Metazoa > Arthropoda > Ostracoda > Podocopida > Darwinulidae > Darwinula > Darwinula stevensoni. Next base: position 15,100 of record CAJPEV010000091.1, read on the forward strand.
TCTTCATCAAAGATGAGAAACACAACGACACAAAGTAGAGCTGAGAAAGCATATGAAAGCTGCAAACAGAAAATCCATTCTTATTGAATAAAATATGTGATTATTTGATGTCCAGGGAATTGATTTGGGAGTCACACACAAGGTCACCAATGAGGGCAGCAGCCCAGTAGAGCCAGGCAGGAAGGCCAGCTACAAATTGGAGGTGTTTGGATCCTGATATCCGTTCCTCAATCAAGATCACCACAAATGCAGCAGGGATAAAACTCAGGGCAAAGATGACCACAATGGCATGGAGAAGATTTCGCCCTGAACGTTTTCTACAGAAAACAAATCTAGCTCATCAGTATCACTAAAATCATGAGAGAAATTAATGGAAAATGCATGCAGCATCAATGAGACTCACATCATTTCCAACTCTTGGAAGCTCTCAGTGAGAATAGGGTGACTGTAAACAGAGATACCAAAGTTCTCTGCTGCTGAAGAGTTCAAGGATCTGGATTTCGCTACCAGTGTACGAAGGACAACATTGTTGATAGCATTCATGAATGCAATTGGGGACAGGTATCCCTGGTTGTAGAACCAGACCTAGGAGTAACAAGTATGCATTGCAGATTCTTTGAAAAAATTGACAATCCTTTAACTAGGTGTAGGGATTGATGACAGACCTTTATGTACTCAGAAGGAAGAGAAGTAACTCTGGAAGTATCACAACTGAATTGAGAGGTGTCAACCCCAGGTGTGATACCCATCAAGAGTCCCTCAATCAAGCATGCAACCTCAAAGGCAGATTTTGCTGTGGATGCATTCAGAAGGCTGTAATTCTTGTGCAGGTCCTCTATAAATACAGGGAGCTGGGAAGGCTCTTCCAGGTGGTGAGATGCTGGCTCATCAAATGAGAAGCCCCCATACCTGAAAACAAAATGGCCTGTATAAAATGGCTGAAAAAACAGTTCATATTCCTTCCTCTATGAAACAGGCCTGGTAGTTAAGAATCATATGTTTTTCCTCTCTTAACATCTCTCCATGATCCCATGATATATTTTAATAGGTCTTCTTGTAATTCTCTTTTGCTTATCACAAAAAACGTAGGATGTGGTCATACTATATATCTAGGCAGCAACTTAGTTACATCTCACCCTGATAATGAGGAGCTTTAAATTCTTACTAGGTCATGAGTTACAAGGCAATCTCTGAGGTGAATAAGGTTACTGTATTGCACTTACATGAACCAAGCATTTCATAGGAGCAGTTCTTGAAATAGGTTAATTTAACCTCATAGAATCAATCACCCTTAAGCTCCCATAAGTGGCAATAAGATATAATATTAGGGGGTGATATCCCATTCAGTTTGAAGTATGACTTCCTTTGATATTTTACCAAAATTGGAAAATATTCAAAATTGTACCAACTTCTTTCAATGAAGCTATTCTTAAGAATTATTGTAAGAAATCATGGGAGAGACTTTAGCTAAAATCCTTGTACAATATTTATAAATTTTCTTTAAGCAAAAAATAAAGAGCAATAAGGACCTATAGTGTTTCTGCACACTAAAATATATATGATGTGTCAACTGGTGATTAATTCTAACATGAATTTTCGGTATCGCTCATGTGTCCAGAGTAGATACTGAGATACATCTCTTCCAGTGAGATTCAGAAGAAAGTCAGAGGTGTGAAGGTGGAGTTCCGGGGGAGAGGGAAGACCTGCTTCTTCTGGACACATCAGGCTACCTATCGCACATGAACAGTTGACATCCTCATAGACAGGTGGGAGGGGCTTAGACAAAATGCTTGAATCCAGATCTGCTCTGCTCTCGCACTGATAGTCCCTGTAGGATGAAAGATACAATATAGTCACATAAGAAAGCATCAAAATATACCCTCTCAAGAGCAAATTCTTCTCAAGCTAGTATAGTCTCTTCTTCTTGCTCACTGCTCATAGTGGGGATAGAAATTTTAAGACAATTATGACATTCCTGATTTCCAACTAGAGGACCCATAAGACATGAGACAAGAGGTGGAATGAACACCTTCATTCTAGCTTTGCTGGTGCAGAAGAACATCATAAAGATTGTAATGTCATCTCAAGTATACCACCTACTCAGTACCCCCCAACACTAGGAATTCTCAAGTTCTGATGAACAATGAGTTGAAAGCACAATATCCCCACCCAAATTAGAAACCTTCATTTCTAATAACACTATTCAGTGGTGATGGTGTATTACATGACATTAGAAAGTAGCAAAAAGACTGTTTTCCAATGGTATGGATCATGCCATTACCATCAAATAGGGTAGGTCACATTCAGAGAGGAAAAGATCCTGTATCAGCTAGAGCTAAAGCAGTGGAGATTCCTTTGGAGAGGGTGGGGTAGAAATTTTAATTGTAAAGTGACTTTTGATATAGCAAATTTAGCTCAATACTTACCAGACTGGATCTCCTGGCAGACACCTGGCTCCAATCCCAACACGGGAGACCATTTCATCAACTATAGGGTTCTTCAAGAGAGAATTCTCCCCCTCTGCAAAGAAGACGTAATTTGGCTCCTGATAATACCAATGATGAATTTCCAGGGCTGGCAAAATCCCCAAGGGTGGGAGGAGAAGTGTGAAGATCAATGCCAATGTGATGAACAGCACTGGTAAAACAAGCTGCATGAAAAACAAAAAACCAGACAAGTCAACCTGGAGCAGTTGAGGGGGTTGAGGGGTAACAGGATGACGGAGAATGAGAAAACTATTAATAACCTGACAGAATAGGGTCTTGAAATCCCTTCTGGAATGGTGAAACCTCTTTTCAACAATAGCCAGAAATTGTGCCCGTCTCAGCTCAGCCCCTGACTTCATCTGGGAAACTGTGATTTTCAAATAATCCAGACAAAATTCAAAGCATGCTGTACATGAAAACAGTCCAAATTAAAAATTTAAATAAAACCAACCAGAATTGGAAGACTTCCCAAGCCCTGACATGATGCGCACCTCTGGCAAAGATGAGAAAGAGGGCTGTATTCCAGATCCATTGCCCTCAAATGCTCCTGGAGTGACATGATTGGCTACTTGATGGGACTCAGGGCTTCCAGATGGTGGGGTTTCAAATGGGGTTTCTGAGAAGGCACTCTGAAAGCTCATGGGAGTGGGTGGCTCTTGATCATGTGATGAATCCAGCCTTCCATCAGCCTGTGCTATGGATGCTTTGGGCCTTGCCAATGAAGTGTTAGCTTGAGTATCTTGAGGTGATAAGAAACTCAAACACCCATTAACCTGCATGCAGCCATTATGTTGTTCTGTCACATCCTCTTCCTCTTCATCCTGCCGAGTAATCTTGAGGAACACCTGCATGATTGATTGCAAAAGATTCCTTTTCTTCAAACCTATGTTTAAAGAATGAATAAAAGTTTGAAAGTTCTTATAAAATACCTCCTCAAGCTTGGTATCTGAGATACCATAGTTTGAAATGCCCAATTCATTCAAGTTCTCATCTAATGCCAGCAGGAGGGAATAGAGTCGTTTCATGTCTTCTCGCTCCATTTTTGGGTTCCTCACTGAGCCTGCAAAGGTTAATAATGAGTAAAAGTGGGTGCAATCTAATCCTAAACTTTGGGTGTTAGAGTGTACTCAGCTCTCTGAAACACCAGGAGGGGATCAAGGAAGGTTCATGGCATTGGGTGCTCTAACATGGGTGACAAGCATAGATTTTAGTTTATCCAAGATGTGGCAAACTGATCTTAGAAAGGACTTATTCATCTGATGTGCATGTTAAATTTCAACCTGACAATAGCCACTTTACTTCAGAGCAACTGAATAAAAATTGCAGAATTGGATATTTGTTGGAAACTTTTTTTTCTTGCCATTCTTTCAGGTAAAGTCTGTGAGGTTAAAAAAATGCAACAGAAAGAAACATAGAATTGAAATGATCTAACATATCATGGCAAGCACCTGAATCCTTCTCCTGAAGACACCTGTTACACTACCATTTCAGATGATCTGGTATTGTATTAACTGCTAAGGATTAGTATTATTCACACAGTAGCATCAGCCTAAGGCATCCTTCATTAACACTAACCTTTTAACCCTTTGCACTCCACTGTTGTACCCCATATGCCATCACTGTGCTGTTCATGTTGTGTGGGGCATGACAGTGGAGTGCAATGGGTTAAAATTAAATATAACTTTTTTCCTAGGCATTATCATAGCTCTTGATGTTTGGACTCTGCACCAACTCAACCATGGCACTCATAGAAGAGGGTATTGCCAAATTTTGCATAAGTGCTTGCATCAGTGCAATACTGGACATAAACACCTATATAAAGAATCTAGCCAACCTTGCCCAAACCAGGGGAGATTTCCACTTCCTGCAGTGGGACACTGACCTCTCAGGCTTTCCTGTTGTTGCAGGATTCGATTTTTGTTCCAAGGTAGGAGATATATAATTTCAAGTCCAACTTTTTCCACAAGTTGTGCATCTGGGTAGTTCTTTCTCAAGAACTCAGTCAACTGCTCATCAGCAACTGGATTACAGAAAAAAAACAGTGAATGATTGTCACATCATAATTCCATTTTCAACCACAGTCCATGCAATGTACTCTCACATGGATAAGCAGACTACATGTCAAATGTATTGTTAGGACTAGGAACACATGTTGCTTCAGAGGAAAGCAAACACACATCAAAATAAAAACCCTGCTCTCTTCTATCACCTCAAGCATTCAGTAATAAATAATTGTTCTCACTAGGTCAGGATGCCTCTTTTTACTTATAATCTGTAAGCTGGTATGAAAAATATAGCTTTGCTGAATACTGTCATACAGGCTAGAAAAACCCTTGCGAACAAGCAGACGAGGTTTGCAGGAATGGAAATGCCTTTTCCCGAGAAATATGATGGGAAGGAATAGGTGAAAAGAGATAGAAAAAATATTCATTCAGGAGGTAGGGCAAGGGAAAGTGCAACGGCAGGATGAGGGTAGTAAACGGGTCTAGAACGAAATGCCAAAAGCCGAATGCAACGAATGTGCGTAACAGCGATGGATAAAAAAATGTCAACGAACAGAAATGTCGAATCCCTCAGTTCGCCGAATGTTGACTACACCAACAATAACCTTATCTCTAAAAAAAAAATGCCGAAAACCCAGACGGATAGGTGAATGTGAAGTCAATAACGAATCTGTATTCTAATGATTTTGACCCTTGCTTTTGTTCTAGCATATGTTGTTGCCACTTTTGAGTGCCATGCCAGCAGAAACAATGCCAATTGTCTTGTTCTTCCACGAATATTATTGAAGCGAGGTGAACTCGAGGGTGTCCACTAGGCGTGAGATTCAACGCTTGGAAGTCGGCCACCCCCCTAAAAAGAGGAGAAAAATGAAATATGGAAGGACTCTCGTAACAAGCGTGTGGATGAGATCTATGGAACTTGTTACAAAATAACTTACTTGAGGGCTGTAGCTCACAACGCTGCGACTATGAAATTAAAGAACGGCCATAAGCTTATTTGATCTCACCTCACAAGTGCCCAATTTAGCTCCTAGTTGTGATGACTGCATTCTCCGACAAAGTTGATTTCTACGTTCCATTTAACACCGTGAAATAAAATGTCTTATTGGCATTTTTAGCATTCGGCATTTTGTATTTCTACATTTTAGCTCTTAGGCATTTCAAACATTCCACATTCATGTAATAAGGCAAAATGGAATTCGGCGAACTGGGATTCGGCATTTCGTCGTACACTGGTAGTAAACGAGATTTTCAAGTCAAAACATCTATATTTTGGGTTCTTCCCATCGTGGAACGACAGTTATCTTTTCATTTCCCTAATACGATCGGAGCCTTAACTGTGAAGCCTGCAGCCCTATTCACTGAAGGCTAACGAGAATATGAATTTAACATGAAGCCCTCTGCCCTATTTTGCATGTCGTCAAGTGGTTGAGGCTCGATCTAGTGAATTAGGATCACCCAATTCTCAGTTTTCAACTCGAATATGCTTCGTGAAGCACAATTGAATGTATGACTTCATTGTACTAGTACCTGGAATTCTGAAATTTTACTTCATCACATAAGATAATGAGAATATAAAAAAGCTGGAATTATTTGTGAAGAATTGAACTATGCGAAGAAGGCAAGGCTTCCAACAGCAGAGTTTAAGCAGCATATTCTGCAATTTCTTGCGTAAAACGGTCAGAAGCATACTTTGACTCCTATCACTTCCATTCCCTCTTTGTCTTTACGCTCTCCATCTTTCCACACCTGTGCCTATAAATGGGTAGCATGATGTCAGGGGCTAATGGTGATGGAAAACGCATCCGATGAAATGTATAAACTCCACCCGTAGTTCATCTTCTTCCAGACTCGTTAGTAAAAAGTACCTTTTCACGCGTGACTTTCTTTGAGTTATTACTCGGGCTAAGGTTCTGCAAAGGCACTCATCATGATTGTAATTTTTTTTTGCCTGACGCTATGGAGCAACCGAAACAATTATTTAATCTCCCTCTTATTTGTTGTCTGATTGCCGATTTCCTCAGTTCAGCCATTGCATGACCATCTGTAAGGTAACAGGATCACCTGAAAACTTGGACATGATTTTCTGTGCGAGAACTTGGGAATATGTAAAAACCACGTGTATCAAGTGTGATACGGCTACCAAAAATTTATTGTTCTATTTCCTATTTCTCAATACACAAGGCCTATCTGAATTGAGTATTTTTTTAAATAAAATTTGTTAAGGGGAAAGGAAGAGCCAACTCCCCTGCATGAAACAACTCACGAGGGATCACGCGTGATTTTGCGAGAGTTCAATTAACAGTCGCAATGATCGCACATGGCCGCGATTCTCAAATGTTATTGAATCAAGGGTTTGGACAACATGGTTTCTTTCTCATGATCATGAGGCGGAAATCACTCATGCACTCGCCTTTAGTTCTAAGTCTGTTACCTGAATGACTAAGAAGAAGAAAAATAAGAGACATTCATAGTTTCCCTTCATGAATTCTCCCGTCCAACTTTTTATCCATGGAGGACCTAGCAGTGAAATACCACTCTTGATTTCTTTACATACATATTTCTTTTATAACATGAGGGGGAGGAGGAAGGTGGCAGGGGGCACGCGCAGGCCGACGGGGCCGGCCCGACCCGCTTAGTTTGCTTGCATATCCTTGCAGGGAAATTCCGATTTGTCGCCTCAGGTTTGCGGGAAGAAAACATATTTTTCCTACATTGCTGTCATATCATTTCTTATATCAACGTCTACCTGACAAACTCACTAGCCACAAAAATCAGAGTAACATTGAGTTATCATGGCTGCTTCTATATCCCAATGTACATGATGAAAGGAACAGGACTAACTATTCAAATTTAAAGCCTAAATATCCTCATTCTCCTCCACTGGATTCAGAAGGGTTATAAAATCATGCCCTTTGGCCCTTTCAGAGGCATCCTGACTAAAGTACATCAGCCATTTTAGTGGTCTTAAATTGGATTGTATATCTTGATTTACATAGGTCTGAAACAACCAACCACATTCACCACCAGAATTGTTACATCAACTCATAGCAATACTTTCTGGGTTACAAGATGCCACAAATGCCAAAATAATTACACTGGGTAAGACCAAGAAACTGCATGAAAAGGCAACACATCATGAAAGCTTGAATTCCATGAAGTTTGACTCAACTTTTCAACATGAGTCATGGAAATGCATAGGTGGAGTGTGGACTAACCATATAATTAACAGAAAGTACCAGCAGTGTTGGGAGCATCACATGAGAAAAGTAATGAGTTACAATTAAAAGTATTCCATCCTATAAGTAATTAATTAGTTACTGGGTGCATTCATTTGTGACTCCAGGGTTACAGTTCAATGTCTGAAAATAAATGGGTCTTCATAAACCCAGAGCCTTCTGAAAACCATACAAGTTAGTTTTCAAGTTACTTTCCCTAAGCTCTGTTGACATGAAACTGGTCTTCATTCTAGCATCAGTATGTTTAGTGACAGTAATATCCATCTTAGCATAGTATTGCATCTCGGGGAAAGTTTACACATGCTGTGTAGAACCACGAAAGATGCTCAGTATGAGGAATCCTCTCTATAGATGACTCATGTCCTTGAGAGTACTCCCAAGAAATAGAACTCTGTGTTTTCATGAGAGGGTGCAAAAAACTCTTGCTGAAGCTCTCTCAGAGTTACAAGTATGCATGCACTTGCATGTGTTAAGTATGCTCTTAAAGGAACTTCTCTCAAAGCTGACATGAGAAATTCTCTGTTAAAGGGTGAAGGTGAAAATGCCATACTTACTATAAATAGCCTCTCCACAGTGGCACTGGTTGGTTGGGGTGTATTGCACTTGAACTGTGCTTTCAGCTTCATAAATGATTCAGTGATGGCAAGGATGAATTTTGTGCTCATTACTTTCTGAAATTGAGTCTGCCATCAAGAAAATAATGCATTACATTATTTACATGCCCAGCTACCCTGGCTATGCTGTCATAAGCAGCAGCTCTGTCCCTTTGACTACTATGAATTGTCATCCACAAGAGCAGAAGAGGAATGGAAGTTTTAGTTGCAGGCTGGCACTCAAGACCCAGGCTGAAGGCTGCACGTGCACTTAGTTGAGTTGTCTGGTTATTATGGAAAGTTCAGACAGACAGAATGAAAAAATAAAAAGCAAGTGACAGACCAATCACATATCTGCCATTTTCCTAAAGGTCCCTATGGGAATGGCAGATAACTAACTTACCCTTTTTTTAAAATAACATCAACTTAGGGTTCAATGATATTCATGAGTGAATTGAAAAGTGAAATGAAATTACATAATATTGATGACTCACTTTCAGCAGCAGCAGCATTGAGGAACCTGCCCTCTGCTGAGTCTTCCATGCTCTGGAAGAAAACCAAAATATCAAAATTTCAACTATGACCAAACACTATAGTGAAGCACAATAAATGGGTGATTCCCATACTTGTTGTTTCCTGACCAAACGAAGAGTGTATCCTGACCCAAGGGCAGTTTTGAGGAATAATGGAGAACCAATGCATTTGAGCTTGCCTTGGGATAGGATGGCTATCCGATCACCAAGGATCTCAGCTTCATCCATGTGATGAGTTGTCAGGATCACAGTACGACCTATTTGGATCGAAGGAAGATAAAGTGAGTAGATTCTTATGAGAAGTGACTTGTTCTTGGTGATGCTGAAGATGGTGTCACCTTTCTTGTAACGGCAAAGGAGCTCCCATATGGCCCTCCGTGAAAAAGGATCCACACCTGATGTTGGCTCATCCAAGAAGACAGTCCTAAGAAAATGTGGAATATCAAATGAAAAACACCAGGTGCCAATACTTGCAAGTGAATGAAGGCTACTGTTACATGCTATGACTGGCAGCAACTGCACTTCTAGTGCCTATGGTTTGTTCCACTTACATTGGCCCCTTCTTTCTTACTTTGTCTCAGCAAAAGCAGAAAGCAGGGTTTCACCCACTTTGATGCAGGAAAAGATGGACATTTAGGTTCCCAAAACATACTTTGAAGGTATGAAAAATGAGTAATTAAATTTGGTGCAAAGGAAGCATGTAGGTATGGCAACTGCAGTTAGTACACAGTCTCTGACTGGATGAAATCCCCTTCTCCCTACAGGAGACTAGGCACAGAAAGAGTGTATTTCATTCCATAACTTTTAATAAATAGAGACTGGCAGATGGGTAACTGCTGCCTGGCTGGGCATCAATAACAAGTACCGCCCTAAGAGAAAAGTTCAAAAGTCTTGCAACATTTCTTCATGCTTACATTTTACTGCTCTTCGAGCATCATACAAGAAAATGCACATTAGCACTGCCAATTGTATTAAATTTGCCATCACTGATCCATCTCTTACTCCAGAATCCACCTTGTATAGTTTTCCAACTTTGCAAACTGAAAACCTTCAGAACTTCTTCTATAACAATTGCCATAATTATGCTCAAGCTATTAACCAGTTTGAAATTAAACAATGATAAATTCCCAGGCTGATTTTGAAAGGATAATGGTACATTTCATACACTTAAAGATGGCTTTACCAAGACAAGATAATATGATACCCTTTAGCGTAAGCCTTTAATTGAGTTATTCCTCATACTTCAGAGAATTTGATAATAAGAAACTACAACTTTTGGAGACCAGTATAAGATTTAAAATTATTCCAATGACTTACATAACATGCCTACCTGTTTTCAGAAAGGAAAGCTATGGCAACTGAAAGCTTCCGCTGCATCCCACCAGATAAATCAGTGGAAAGAGCATCCCGTTTTTCTGGAATCCCCAGATCATGGAGCATCTTCTCGGCCAACTTCTCCACCTCAGGCCATGCATTCCCTTTCAGGCATCCATAGAACATGAGATGCTCCCAGACTGTCAGCCTAGAAGGGCAACTGAGAATTAGATATGGAAAACTAAAGGAAATGAAGACTTGAACTAGAACAGAAGATGCTAACAGGTCAAAGAGAACGTTGTGCTGAGGACAAACACCCATGGAATGTCTGATGTTTTTCATGTCGGTGCAAATGTCACGTCCATAGATGGTGGCCGTTCCAGACGTTGGTTGGATCAGACCAGTCATGATAGAACTGTCAACAAAATGAACATAGATGGAAAATCCTTTTGGCCATTAAGTACATTCACATGAAAGAACCCCACTCACATTGTAGTGGTTTTACCAGCACCATTGTGACCAAGAAAAGCTGTGATTTGTCCCTCATAGAATGAGAGGTTGAGGTTGTCTACAGCCAACTTCCCATCCTCATACACCTTCCTCAGGTTTTGCACAACAACTCCACATTTCAAAGTTTTTGGATCTGGTTCACATAAGACTGTGAGGATAAAGACAAGATAAAGCTCCACTTTATTTTCAAGAGTCATACCAATCAAAATGGAGGGGCCAAAGCTGGGACTCAGAGTCATTATGAGCATTTAGTCATTAAGTGCTCCTGCTGCTGTGCTAAATTCAATGTTACCATAAAGCTTAAATGCTCACATAGGACACAATGGTCCCAGGATGGTACAGAGGACTGCTCTCAATTCTGCCCATGTGTATGATGTCCACACATGACAAGCAGTTATGGTGCATATTGACTAAGTTCAGTCAATAAAATACTAAAGCAACTGACTGCATTCTCTATTGATCCCTTTAATGGCAACATAAAGCCTATGAGGTAAAAAACCCACTGAGAAATCTGCTCCAGAGCTGCAGCTTTTGCTTCAGCAGAGTGCTCCACCATTAGCAATATTACTCAGTTACTGAAATCATCCACTCCAATAGTGTTACTCGACTCACCTTCCTCACCAGCCACAAGTCTTTCCACTTCTGATGGCTCCTTTGATGTTTGCCTCCAGTAGGAAGGCATGAATGGATAGCAGCATGGCAAGGGCACACCATAGTTTCCTACCCATGCACATAGAAATTTCTTGAATATTCAGCCTCATATAGTTAGCCTACCCAAAAGGCAGAAAGATGCCAACATGAGCATGCACTCACCAGGAAACACACCCTCCAGATACCAGGCAAGCAATATATAGATAATGCCATCCAGAAGAAGCAGGAACATGATGATTCCCAGGCTAGTGTCATCTCCAGTTGATGATGGGGTAAATATGTTATTCCAATGGACTCCAATACCTGCCTGCTCCCAGTTGGCCAAGTGACCACAGCCAAATCCAAATGCCACATTGGATATAAGGCACTGCAAAATAATTCAGGAATTCCATGACTATCACTGCTTCTTGATGCTTCTTGAGAGTGTCAGAGAATTTTGACTCACAGGCAGCAGCTTCTGATATTCTTCAAGAGTTTCATTCCAAATGACAAGGAATGGATAGCCAAGGAAGAGACAAAAGAAAATCATTCCACCAGCAGCAGCAGCAGTGTTGGCTCGACCAAAGAGGCAAGAGATGAGAAAGCTGAGGCAGATGGTTGCCACTCCATAACAAAGGATGAAAACAAAGATCACCAGGGGATCTGAATTCTCGGTCACGTTCCCATACTATGAGAGAAATTTCATGCCATGATCTGCACAAAATGAAATTCATTGCACAAGAGAAGGAATGGGACTAACAACAAGAACAAGTGAGAGAAGAAGGGCAGACAAGGCAAGCAAGACAAAGGAAGTGAGGAACCATGCAACCCAATGGACCTCCCGGCTGAGGCCCATCACCTGCATAGTCTCCTTCAATCGTTGCTCCTTCTCGTACACAACTGATCGAATTATCATGGCAGCAGTGTAGACCCAGGCCAAAACCATGAATGTCGGGAATGTTCGAGAGATGGCGAGCACAAACCTGGAAGTTCATCCACACTTGATTATACAGTAATCCATTAAAATAAAGAATATATTCTTTATTTTTTTACATTGAAGAAACTCAGCCACCATTTTTTTTTAAATCACTGAGAATATAGAGTTTTTGCCATAATCCAAGCCTGTCTACAAGTTCAAAACCAAGTCCTCATTATTGTAAAAATGAAATATTCAGTTCCCCCACTGAAGTATGATATTTGACTAAAAATTTTTGCTTCTTATGAAGTTTTTTACTTCATAAGAAGCAAAAATTTTTTTTTTTTTTACCAGTGATTGAGTTTCTTTCACATCCTGTTTACTGTTTTCCTGATGGATGAAAGCTTTTAGTAACTTGTCACCCCGACAAGTTACTAAAAGCTTTAGGTCAATCTACAGATGTCCATATGTGAGAATAAGGCTCCTCTCACCAGGGAGACAGGGACAATTTGGACATCATCATCTCTGTACATGCTGAACATCATCTGTTGGATGCTTGGCCTATAGCCTGTTTTGAGTAGCTTTGTTGTGAGACATTCTGAGCTAATCATTAGCAGACGATGGCATGTGCAGAGAGACTTCAGCTGAGGTTGTCCTTGGAATGGGGAGTACTTCCAAGTTCTATCTAATATTCCTGACATGTTAGGTTGACTGCAGAAACAGGTTTTAATAGCTATTGATGCTCCAGGCTGGCTGTACACCCCTGACAATACCAGTCGAACAGCGTCAAAAATCTAGCCTAGAGCTTCACTTTCTTTTCCTTTATAGCCTTCTTCTGCCTGGACCCCCCTAATCTGCCCAGCACTTTACAATAATATCAGGATTCCTGTAGGAGGATTTCCAAGGTTGCTGGGCTGGCTGGTCAAGGGCTTTTCCTTCTGTCCATGTATATCCATCACATTATATATAGCTCACAAGTAAAAGCAACATGCTACATTTTCCTAAATTCAATTTAAACTGATAGCATTCATGAAAAAAATTAAATTACACAGTCCAAACAGTGACAGTCATTAAGGATTGACTGTAACCTTGATTTTTGTGCATAAGCAAACTGCCTCAAATTTGCAGTGATGGGAGGGGATATAAATGAGTGCATAGGAAACCACAACTTACTTTTGTATATTACCTTCTCATTTATCAAGGACTCCAACTGAGCCAGAAGATAAAACTACATCGTCACAAAAGGTTATGTATCAAATAAGGCTACATAGCATGCAAGCTTATTTTGTGATGCTTCTGCATGAAGAGCATAAAAAGACTGAGCACTGGTAAAAAAGCACTGGTAGGCTAATCTAGACATGCTTTATCAAGTTAGATGCTGAAGTTCGTGCAACAGAAAGTACCTTGACCATCAGTAAAAGTAGAGAGCACTTCACATGTTAGGCAGGGCAACAGAGCCAAACCCCACCCGAACGATATCAGGAGATAAAAGTATAGGTTTTCCAAACGAATTTAGGCAAAAGTTCATTCAAATTCAGCAGCGGCCGTTTCAATTTTGGCAATTCTCCTGTCTCCTTCCCATTTTCCCATTCAATTTCGGCAGCGCTCCTATCTCCTCCCGAATTTTCCATTCAATTTCAGCAGGTAACTTTCTATTTCGGCATTCGCCGTTTCAATTTCAGTAGCGCAAGGGAATCTCTTCTTTTGGGAATTAATGAGTCTGAGAATTAGGGAAGGGAAGGAAAGGACACAAACGCATTGGATATTTTTTTTGTGAATCATTATTTTACTATGCAAAGGAAAACACATGGACATTGACACTGATTCTACCCATTGATAAGTTCTCTCCTTAGGCATCTGACAAGTATGTCTGTGCATGGTGAAACTACACAAAGCACTTCTAATGGGTGATTCAGGCATGTCTTGTCGGATTCAGGAATTTAAGGCGAATATGCCAGCAGAAACTTCACGTGCACATTAGGAAAGTCATCTGGAACTGAGGCTCATTTGTGGGGTCTAGCATTATCTAAGATGACATACTGGAACTGAATATTCGAAATTGTCTGCTCTTTGATCTGAGTACTCCACGTAGGAAGCGTTCATGTTCATTTCCATGCTTGGAATAATCTTTTACTTCAAAGGAATAACAGGAACGCATCACATCGTTGACATTCCAGGAATTCTTTGAGGAGCTCAAGAGACATGTACACATGATTTCATCACCAGATCAACCGGTTTATGGCATCATGGATAATGCTAGACCCCACAAACGAGCCTCGGTCCCAGATTGAATAATGATCATTTGCCACAAATACCCTCTGCATTTGTGCCCTTTCCTTCCCTATTCCTCATTCTAATGTTAATTACCAGAAACAACATATTCCCTTGCCCTGCCGAAATTGAAACGACGAATGCCAAAATCTAAAGTCACCCGCCGAAATTGAAACAGCCGCTGCCGAATTTGAATGGACTTTTGCCGAAATTCGTCGGGAAAACCTATATTACCTCTAAGGGGGTGGCAGGCTCTGTCCCAGGGGTGCAGGGGAGAGGGGGTGGCTGCCCCTGCTGCCCCTCATAAAATGTGCCATTGCATCAATGGAACTCTTGAATTCATTCCTGACCTCCTGCACTTCAAAATATTTTTGCAGGTATGGCCTGCGCTACAGTACGGTAAGAAACCTGCACTGAATAAACCATGCTTTCTCAAAGCTAATTTCCCACCCCTGTCTTTCCTCCCAACATTGCATCAATTAGGATGCATGTGGCCATGAAGTGCTTGTTGTTTTCAGCAAAATTAGTTAATCATTAAGAAAAGGAATGCCTTACAGCAATGCAACATACTTTTCCCATGAAAAAGGAACTATTTATCTTTTCTGTTACTCTCCCCTGAAAAGTAACTCATTACCAAAAAAGTTACTGAAAAAAGTAATTAGTTACTGTAACACGTTACTTTTACTTCATTACTGCCCAACATGGATGGTAGGTGTCAGAAGGTAAGACATTTTGTCACTATGGAATTTGTGCTTCATGCTACTGAGTTGCAATCTTCTTGGACAATAAGAAAACAATGTGGAAACCTAAAACATGGCTTTCTAATCAAAACTTAATGCCCCCTCTTAGCACTAGAAATATGAAGCAGACTGATGGTGGGGCCTAAATTAATATTTAGTGACCAAGAAAATCAAGAAAAAGGGACATATCATTACTCCTATACAGTGCCATTTCAGTTTGAGACGATCCTGAATTCAGCAAGAAATTGACACTCTATCTTCCTAAGACCAAAGTGACTTTCACACATGCCAAAACATATAGGTTTTACTTTTTCTTGGTCTGAGGAGTCATTAGTGATTGGAAAGCTGTTATTGTAACACCAAGTTTCATCTTGAATAAAGCCAAAGACTACAAGAATGATGCATAAATTCTTAATTCACTGTTGCATAGATTCTGGACCAGAAAGTAGCAATTCAAGAAAAGAGTATGTACCAAGTGAAAAATTACTCCTTAAAAATAATAAATTCTATAGGTAGCTGATCACAGTTTGTAAAGGAACTAAACAAGCCTCCACAGACAGGAGGAAGGATGAAACTATCTAACCGATCTCTGGTGAAGCAGGGATAGGGAAACTGCTGTAGAAGGATCCCAGGAGGGTTTTCAACACCAGAGTGCTGAGCAATGATGGCTCGCTCAACAAGGTCTTGCAAGAAAGCAAAACCATATGTGACATACTTCAAGTCAATGTTAGGTCGTGCTCGAGGTCCTGGTTCATAGATGCGGTCTGTCACTTCTCGGCTATTGTCCACTTTACTGCTATCCATTCTGCAAGAAAAATGCAGATGCTGTTATATCCTCAACGAACACAGGTACTATATAAAGGGTATGGCAAAAAAAAGACCAACGACTTTCAACAAAAATATATTTTTTCCTATTGGGAAAAAAAATTGGGATATTGGGACTATTGGGAGGGACGATATTTAGGGTGAAAGTCATTGGTCTTTTTTATTTACCATACTCTGTATATGTATATTGCTGAATCAAAAGGAAAACCTGATCTTGAAGCGGACATGGGGAGGCATTTCGGTCTGGTTACCATCAATAAACACAATTCCACCCCAGAGTAGCTGGTCAGTGATAAGCACCAAGGACTTTTCTTCCAGCTCCTCTTCACTTTGCATTGGCTCAATTTTCTTCATTTCAAAGCACTTCAAAGTCAAAACAAAAATGACTTAAATCACTGCTAGATATAAGTGATTTCATCACAAAAGGCAGCAAATTACCTGTAGTAAGTATAGAGCATCAACAATTGCATGCTCAATATTATGATACATAGCTGTTTTGTTGGCTTCTTCAAAGTAGAGAAACATTCTGGAAATAAAAGGAGAACAGGTATGAAAATCAATCAAAGTTCCCACACTACTGCAATATTTTTTGGACAAGGCATACTTTTTGAAATGGTCCCTTTCACCAGCTAATCCCAACATCTCGAACACACTTTCCTGGAATGTGTCCCGCATGAGGAACGCCTTTGCAAAAGAAGAAATATAAAATCAATGATCATCAATCATCTAGTCATAAGGATGAATTATCTTCTTAGGCCTAAAAAACAATGTGACTATGAAGCTTTTAACCCACTTCCAGATCCATGCACCCAATTAAGAGCTGTAATTAATCACCAATGATTCAGGGAAAAATTCACAATTCACATTCCAGCAGTGCTCTACTAGAAAGTATGCAACTCATGGTTCATTCAAATAAAGTAAATTTGGCCTAGCTTCAATAAAATACAAGACCAGTGAAATGCACCAATGTAAAGAAGGAGGTAATGTCACATCTACATTGTAGGTTAAGAAAGTTTCCAAATTTAAAGAACAGTCAAAAGCTGAGTGATGTAGAACTGTTGTGTGGCAGAGGCCTCCACATGACATGGCATCCTGCATCGTTGTGTAGCAGCTAGTGAGACCTCAAAATACAGTTCATAGAAGATGTTTTCATGTTTCAATCTGGCAGCATTCTACTGGAAAGCAAGCGCCTTGCTGTTTATAGAACTCTTTTGAATTTTGCCTTGATATAATCCAACCATTGACTGCTACCTATTTAAGAGGACTGTATGTATCACTTTCACATGTAATTACATCTACTGCTGACAAGTTCAACTAGCATTTCGATCATACATTTATGGAAAGGTAATTACCAGAAGCTGCTCATCATGAAGCATGTCATAAATGATGGGAAGCAGATCATCATGAGCAATGGCAAGGATACGCATGAGATGTGAAATCGGGGCCCAACTGGCCTGCACCCGCTCCATGATGCGACGAGTCCACTCATTCTCTGGATAATACAGGATCTTCCCCCTAAACAATCCCAACATTCTTTCAGCCTGATTCATTGCAACAGGAGACTGACCTTGAAACATTCCAGAGAATAGGAAGGTTATTTCAAATGGAACATGCAATAGGAGTGTTCCATTGTATATTCCCACTGAATAGTCAGACAAATGAAACGAGGTAAAGGTTTAAAAAAAAAAATTTCTTACTGGACAATGGGTTGAATCTGAGACCAGATGAAACGGAAGAAGTTCCCTTGTCCTCCTTCCAATATTTCATCTGCTATGCATGTGTTCCCGTCTTCCAGCCTTCTTGTCCGATTCCTTTTTTGAGGTTCTGTGCGGAACTTCTCCAGGATGTCCGACATTCGCTCATCCAGCTTCCTGATTTGACAATTTGTGATTCATAATATTGTAACTGTACCACAGTTCCTCCCTTCTAGGCAGAATTCATCAAGTGCAAGTCAGAGAGTCCTTACTTTTTCATCTTTCTCATTCGAGACTCAAAAACATCAGAGCTGTTGGAGCCACAAACAAAAAAATGAAGTTTCTTGAAGGAGGCCACTGCTTCAGGTGGCAAGTCACTGTTGTCTGGCAGCTCCTCAGTTTCTAATGCCCATCTAAAGCAAAAGAATATACAGTCTTCTTGTAATATATTTCTACATTGTACATGACTGACTTGCAAGGTACTGATCAGTGATTCTCCAAACCTGATTGCATGGGAAAAGGAAGGGAGACCTGAGTTGGAATATGCTGAGGCAAATCTCTTCCCAGATTTCAAGAGGGCAAAAATGGGACTAGTTTCATCCTCTGACACATTTAATGCCTGCAAAACACAAGCATGTACAAATATGGAACAAACTTTTTTTTCCCACAAATATCTTATAAGAAGTTTTAACCCTTTTAGTAATAGTGTACATAACAGGAGCATGAGACCAAAAGCAGATCAGAATAAATATATTATTCCTGCATTGGTAGATTCATGCATTAAATTTGGGACGAAGTATGGGGTCCACCACACAACTGGTTACTAGGGCTGTACCGATGGCCACATTTGGCTGATGACCGATTATGATCTCATACTTATCGGCCGGTGCAGGTGCCTATTGTGACGTGTAGAGAAACAGCGAAGAACCATTTTACTAATTTTTTTAAAATTCAAATAGACCTACAGTATTAGGAAGCCGCATTCACTTTTTTTTAGGACTGTCACGCCGGATGTTTCGAAAACATCCATGTATCGACTGAAATATCGATAGTGCATGGATGCACCCAGTGGGAGGGGGGTGCCGGCGGATTCAGTATTTTCTTGCCTCGATCGGGGCGCTGACCTCTAGCCGTCTTCCATACTCTATTGCCTGTGATTGGGGAGTGTGAGATGGGCCTTTATTACCTTAGCGACAGGTACTAAAGCCAACGATGCCTTCAACTATCGAAAATGACATCAATAAATCGATGGATGCATCGGGACAACCCTAATTTTTTCCTGCCAAACCTGCCGATGGCCAATGGTGCCATACCGGCGCCCGATACCTGTATTAGCCGATACATCGGTACAGTCCTAATGGTAACCCATATGGCATAACATTCTGGCTGCTATCTCCATTTGGCTACACATGTGGTTCGAAAGAGTTATACATGCCATGTGATTGTATTCTTTCATTGTTCCGATTCGATTTTGAAGTGATATTTGAGGAATATTCCAGTTTTTTTTCACCTCATGAAAAAAGTCGAAGATTCTCTGAACCTCGGGTGAGAACCCGAAGAAGAAATCGGTGAGTCCAACATTTTTTAAGGCCCTCATGTCCGGGATCTCAGTGGCATCTGGCGGCGATAGAAGAAACAATAATTTAGACAATTGAATGCACGAATGTCATTGAACAGGGTGATGAACGATCAGGAGGAAAACGAAAAGGGTATAATCGTAACAGCTGGTTTTTCTCCTCGGGACCCGAGAAGTAAACACGTCAAACATGGCCAAACAGGGGAAACACTCGTAAGAGTGCGAGGCATTGCCCTAGTCATTGCCAGCTCCAAGACAAAGAGATGAGAGAATCCACTCACTGGCCTCGTAGACGGCATAGCGAGAGATCCTCTTGGCAGCATCCACCAAGTTCGGGTCCAAGTACTCATCCACGAATTTCTTCACCCTTTTTACGTCTTGGGGACTGCGCCAAGACCCAAGCATTCCGTTAATAAACTCGCATTTTACCAGCACTAATACAAAAGGCATCAGATATAGCTAAATCTTATATAAGTCTATTGTATTATTTGTATTTTTTATTTTCCTTTACATTTCTAAATTGAATGTAAACGAAAAACATAAGTTCAACATGAACTCTTTTCATTATTTTGCGACAACAATTTCATTTCTAGCAACAATCTCAAGGACAAGAATCGCGTTCATATTACCGCAAATCGCAATTCAGCGATAAGATTTTCGCAACGGAGACGCCACGTGTACCGAGCAGCCGAGGGTGGAAATTCGATCCTTTTATGAGGAATAGCCCTATTGTGAGTCAGGTGAGCAGATATTCGATACCGGCATTCCGTACGGGGATATTTTCATTACCATAAGGGGGAAGGAGTACTTGAAAGGAAAGGAGTCGCTCGACCTTGCATTGCCAGGGATGGGGTATTGCCCTGTATTAAGTGCCAGCTGGAGCGTAAACGAAAGGGGTTAGAGGAAGGACAGAAGGAAGAAGAGGAAGGGCCATGATTTAAATTTAAAAACATGTACAATGCCTGTCGGTTGCCGTACGAAAAACCTTGAGGGTTGAGAAGCAGAAAGCAGTCGCTACATCACAGTACCCCCTAATAAAAAGGTCATTGTTACGCCCTTGATTACCGGCAATTACTGACAACAGTGCCAAACCAGACGGGATCTCAACAAAGCTTCGCAAAATTTCAATCGCATTAGATCAGAGGTGTCAAACTGGCGGCGCGCGGGCCGGATCCGGCCCACCAGTCCATTTTGTTCGGCCCACGAAGTCCTCTTCAACAGTCGGTTACGGAAAAGTACTGCAAATTTCAGCCTGTCTGCATAAAAGATTAGGAATATGGCTTTTGTTGTGGCCCCTGATCACCCTTGAAGGCTTCCATCCGGCCCCCCGCCTTATCGAGTTTGACACCCCATTAGATTGTAGCCATGGTTTACGGT
Organism: Darwinula stevensoni; assembly: GCA_905338385.1. Taxonomy (NCBI): domain Eukaryota; kingdom Metazoa; phylum Arthropoda; class Ostracoda; order Podocopida; family Darwinulidae; genus Darwinula; species Darwinula stevensoni. The sequence goes on from CAJPEV010000091.1 coordinate 35,807, forward strand.
GAGGTCCACGGACACCAACAGACTGGTCGACAGCAGAGAGCAGTACTGTAAAGGTGCAGGAGCCAAGACCTCGTTACTCATCGCAACCTTGACTTTCCCAGCTGTTCAGAGTGGAAACCGAAGGTGTGAATCATTGCATTACCCCAACCAGTCTTCGTGGCCGACGGAACCATTGTTGGCTGTACGAGCCAGCTTAAACAAAGGATGACAGGGTGGGATACAAACTCATAAAATGCCACACGTGGAAATGGCATTTTATGAGTTTGGCTCATTCTTCATTCGTCCTCTGCTCCCATTTACCAACCTACTCCGACTTGCGACATTCTCCTCCCAACAGAGAAGGGAGGTCCACTACTGGGCTGGGCCACCTTTTTCCTGCTCGGGATCCTTTGTTCGATTCAACAAGTAGAGAAATGCGGGGAATCTGCGATTGTAATCATTCCACGAAAGCATTGAATTCCAAAGTAGGAGAGATGCAGCAATGGCTACGGTCGTTTCCGATCAAGCTGTCTTTTCCTTTCTCCAAAAATAGGATTGCTCTGACGTATGTGCATGTGAAAAGAGGAACATACGCATTCCTTGACAATACAGGATATCCGGAAATTATATTATCAGCAGAGGCCGTGGGGTCATTTTTATCCGAATGGAATGGGCACCGCGGTCTCCCGACCTTAGGACTTTCCTTTGGGGGACATGTTAAAAGCAATGCCTATGCACGGATTACAGTATATAAATACCTTTTTCGCGCGTTTTTTTTTGCGAAATCCCAGATTGAAAGTAAACGTGCAATAGGATCCTGGGAATAAATAAATAAACGAGAGGAAAGTGAATGTGATTCATGCCTCTACGTCAGTGGCGTATTTTGGCTGAAGGGTCAGGGGGGGCAAGGCAACAGAGTAGGGGCGCCAAACCCCACCCGAGTGATATCAGGTGAGAAAATGATTTCCTCCAAGGGGGCGCCAGGCTCTGTCCTATGGGCGCCAGGGGGGGCGGCTGCCCCCCTGCCCCCCTGTAAAATACGCCACTGCTCTACGTGCATACCTTATGTGCATGCATGCATGCAGGCTTTTATAGGTAAGTCCTGTATACTCTCTGCCCTCTTGCCCAGGCGCAAGAGCTCACTGGAAGTCGCTTTCGATGCGGCGGACTTACAGAGAAAAGTTTGAGACGCGATCTGCTATCGGTGGTGCAATGAGGAACAAGGGCAAAAAAAAAGAGGGAAATGACCGTGAGTCCGTCGACTTTCCAAAAACCGCGACAAATATGCAAAGTAAAAAAAAAATTAGATTTACAGCACACGCATAAAAACATGTCAGATTTAATATTATACACAACTGTCAACATACCTCCTGAACACCCTGTAAGTTAGCATCATCGTGGTCGACTGGGTTCGACTGGCACCATGAATAAAATAATCTATTTCATCCATCCGAGCGCTTATTGTACTGCTTTAGTTATGTGTTGTCCAGAAAAAAGGGAATCTCTATATCTTCCGAGGTATAGAGTTCAATAGTTTCCATAGCTGTAAGTGCAACAGAGGGAAAACAAACCCCAGAGACTTCGCGGAATTTCGAATCCGCTGGAGTTTCATGCTGGGGAGCTCAGCTGTCTGTCGTAAATCACTTTACATCAAATATATTAAAAAGCATCAAGCACCAAAATCAGCAACTGAATCGAACAGTGACGGAAGTTAGAATATAATGGGGCCAAAAAAAAAATGTTAGCTTTTTTCAATTGACATCAATTTCAACATCGACGTGGGAGTCACTTGATAAGGTGTCAAATTCAAGAGGGGGAAAAAAGTAAACGAGCAACTTTAGGTTCCGAGTGATGACAAAAATACAAGTGGTGCCAAGGCGGCTCTGCATCAGGAAAATCGCATCAAGGTCACGAGGCCGATCTCCTATGCTTGTGACGCGACCCCGAATGGATCATATCAGTGCAAAAACATCGCATCTGATGTTTTGAAAGTGGAAATATTCTTTTCGTTTTACTTTTCTCTGACCAGGAGAAGTTAGACCAGAAAGAACGCTACGAATGGAACCAATTTCATATCCTATCATCAAATCTTATAACCAGCATATCCTTTATGCCATTACGAAGCGGTTCATGTTCCCAGAAGTGTTGGAGAGCCGGCAGGAATGCCTTGTCACGTCCGGGTCCCCTTCCTCCCTTCCCTCTCCCCCACCTTCCCTCTTCCTCTTCCTCCCTCCCCCTCCCCACTTCTCAATTTCCGATCTTGGATAACTTGACCTTCTGGTGGCCTTGAATCAACGAGAAGACGAAGAACATGACTTTCCCATTTTCCATAACAGTGCAGTGTCAGTTGCATCCACCAAGGTAGGCGAAAGTAAAATGCGCATCGATCAAAAGAGTGGAAGTACAGTGTGACCAATATATTGAAACAGTGAATCAGAAATGTGTAAGTCAGCGTCCTCGGGTCGTATGACCAGTGTTTGGCGGTAACGAAGTAAAAGTAACGCGTTACAGTAACTAATAACTTTTTTTCAGTAAATTTTTTGGTAATGAGTTACTTTTCAGGGGTAAGTAACGGAAATAGTAACTAGTTCATTTTTCATGGGAAAAGTAGGTGTCGTTTCTGTAACGCGTTTTTTTCTTGATGATTAACTAATTTTGCTGAAAACATCCAGCGCTTCATGACTACATGCATTCTAATTGATGCAAAATTGGGAGGAAAGGCGGGGATATGAAATTGCCTTGAGAAACCATAGTCATTCAGTGCATGTTTCCTGGCCATACTTGCAAACATATTTTGAAGTGCAGTTAGGAGCGAATTCGAGAGTACCATTGATGCAGAGGCGTATTTTACGGGGGGAGGGGGGGACGGCCGTCAGCAGTAACTAGTTACTTTTGGTGAAAGTAATTCTACTGGTAACTAATTACTTTTTGGATGGAATACTTGTAGTTGTAACTAGCTACTTTTCAGAGGTAACGCGCCCAACACTGCGTATGACCCTGAATCTTGGTAAAGCAGCTCACTGCACTATGGAGGAGATTACTCCTGCATATCAGACACACGAATAGATTGGGATGACTGCCAAAAGTGGACTCTATCAGAGAGGAAAATGACGAAAACTTGGTACTTATTACACAAACGCATATTCCAACCTAAGTAATGTCCAACATCATCCTTATATAGGTAGTTACATTATACCTATAATCCTTCTCCTCATAGTATAGTGAACTGCTTCACCAAGATTCAAAGTCAGACGACGACCCATGGATGCTGAGATACATCTCTGAGTAGCTAAACGAATTTGTCATCCTGTGCTTACATTACATTTTAGGAAGGTTTTTTGTACTTGAATGACAGGCACTTTTCAATTCTCAGTTACGTCTTGGAAAGGGCGACTTACGGTACTGCACAATCACCCAGTCTGTTTCAATCGCTGCAAAACCCTCTTTCCGCAAAGATACGCTGAGAGAAACAGAATAAATGTCTTCAAAGCCCGCTCACACAGTTCCGGATATTCAGCCTCAATTTTCAACCAGAAAGCTGTTAAAGGAGTCGGCAGTGAGGAGAGCGCGATTCCGATACGAGTCACTTCCGGGATTCCCTTAAATTTGTCACGCCCTCGGGCAGAGGGCATGCATGAGAGATCATCTTGAGAGGAGGAGCGGGTCAGCAAGCAAGACACGATTCCGATGCGATTCGCCACCGAACACCCACACATGCCCGATGAGGATCCTAAAGAGCAGGTCCGTGGTGTCGCAACCTTCACGAAAGCCGGATGGCTTCTCCAACGACTCTTCCATATCTATTTTTCAGCACCTTGGCATAGACCTTACCAGGTATACCAAGAATGATTGGGAGCACGCCAATGAGAATTACGTGTGCTTAGCGCAGTCCGGGTCTGAAGGAGGTGAGTGAGGATGGCGTCTAGGTAAATATACCTATTTACCTAGACCCAAAATATCTATTTACCGATAATGCCGTTCCTTTGGCCCAGTTTTGCAGGAGCTTCGGAGCGTAATGGATTGGTTTGACTGAATGACACTGCAACTGAGAGGGAATTTCCAAAATCTAGGTCATGGTTTTCTCGAGAAATCCTGTCCCGTGCGCCATTCACGTTTAAGGAAGTTCCTTCGCAACAGGTGAAGAAGTTCGAGCGCATGGGAAGAAATATGGAAACGAGGTCGACAATCGCATCTTTGGAACTCGGGCGGGCAACGGCAGCGAAATCTTAAGGCCAAAGTACACTTGGCGAGAACTCGCTAGTGAATACTCGCCAAGTATATTGGGCTTTACGTTTCCAAGGAGTACGTTCAAGAGTGCTCATCTCCCCACCCTAACCGATGCCCATGAACCCGGCAATGACCGAAATAATCAGATAGCGAGTACAAGCTGTCTCTTTTAATTTTTTTTTTTAAGACCGGGGATCCATGTCACGCGTCGTGATAGAAAGCGGAATGTTGCTATGCATGAGAACCACAAGGTCGAGCAGCTACTTTAGATTGATGATCCTCAGTCCGGTGGTTCTGAAACGCCCTCCGCATGCCCCCTCGAAGCTTCCAAAGAATAGTCTTTCGATCCAAACATGCTGAGCTCGAATGCGTTGCCCAGGACTAGAAACAATGGAGCACGCTCCTCCGCGACCCAAGAAAGTTGGGATGAAATTCTTGACAATATATGCGTGCGTGCGTGTATGCATACCCCTTCATGCTTTTGTTACAAAACTCCTATTGCTCTCCTGCGCTCCCTGTAGGGTAGCCGGATACCTGAACAGAAACCTCCCCTTCTCCCCTCCTTTCCCCACTCACTAAAATATAGATCGAGTTGACTATTCTAGGATGATGGGCTGCGTAGAAGGGAAGCGATCGTCGACTCGGGACCGGAAAAATCAATATATACAGTTTACTCTAAAGAGTGACATGGATTGGGGATTCATCGTTACTTGACAACTTAGCAATTGCCCTTCCTCGCGAAATTTGCCTGACATTATCCCCCTCCGCCCCCCACGCGCGACCTGAGGATTGTGTAGTCCAAGGCTTTCTGGTAGATGGGGGGCAAAAAAAAAAAGAAACACGGAAATTGTGGTTCAAGAAAAGTGCCTCCGGATGTTTTCTAGGAAATGAACATCAATATAGTGAAGACTTCGGGGGACCATTCCCCCCCCCCCCCCATAGCGTGTTTTCCTGGAACTAAGAACGACGCAATAATCCAGGCGCCCCAAACTTAGCCCTCTTCTTCATAAGTCCGTCACAGCATGAATAACTTTGATGAAACGAAACTGGAGAAGAAAGGAAGGCATTAAAAGATGAGATGTGAAAGAACTTCGTCAACGAGGACTTTGTCCCGCAACTGGTTAATAGAGACGAGTAGACAGTGAAAAGGAAAGAGCGGCCGCGGGAAGGCGCGTTGGCATGGGGCCAGGAGTCTTGTGGGTGCTATGCCCTACGCGATCGATTTCTCTCTCCTATACGGCCTTCTAACTGTGGCAGGCTTCAAGTGCAAGTGCACTTGGAAAAAAAACACGCTGAGAAGTGATAAGATTATCTTCCGGAAGTTCGAGGCCACGAGGTCAATTAAAGTTCTAAACCGGTTCGATGCGACTAATGTACTTCCCTTCTGTTCCTTTTTTCCACTTTCGGACTGGATGGAATGAGGGAAAAAAGAAATTAGATGCGTAGACATGACTGACACAGGTATGTCACAAATCAAGCTCAGATGTCATTCCCCCCCTTTTTTTTTACGGGGAACGAATCAGGAAAAAAAAATCAGTATGTGGATCGGAAAGTTTTCCACGGATGAAAGACTAACCCAGGCATGCGAAGATCCTCGAAGACATCAAACCAGGACCTGTACGGGACAGGCTCGCTTCGGCAAGGATTTCCCAAAGTACAGAAAGTTCCCCGGAGGAATGCCAAAAATCCCCCCGAGGGCATCATCCTCGGTTCGAAATGACCTGAGAAAGCAAAGAGCTTCGTTCCATACGTCTTTCATCGTACGAAGATCTCACGACGTAAGGAAATTCCCTCACATGTCTCCTCGAACTCTTTCAATCCTCTAGTCCGGACCCAGGCCAAGATGATGAAGAGAACGAGAGGCCAGGCCAACTCCACGAACGTCTGACCCTGAAAATACCCGCAGACCGTTTAACAGCGATACCGACTTAGTGTGCCGAATCACATTAATTGCAATGGAAAATGGCTCTAAATGCACTAGGCCTACTTACAGGTCTTCGTTTCCGCAAGATCCAATTCTTCCACAGAAGTAACCTGAGCTGATAGAAGAAACCCATTTGAATGAAGGCGGATGACGTCCTAATGAGGGCTTTAATCTTAATGTGGGTTCCGTAATGCCACTAGGAAGCGTCACTGTGCCCCCAAGCACGAAATCCTCGTCATTCGAGTTGAACTTCGAATCTCAAGGGGGGGCCAAATGAGGGAGCTGCATCACAAATTGGGGTCCATCGCGTCTCTTCGTCTGGGACACAAGAGCACCATTGAGTGGCACACGTAATGTGCAATCACTAAATATCACTGGCCTTTTGCACAGATATCCCACTGAAACACAGGCACAATCTGCTGAGAAACAGCAAGGCAAAGAGAAGGGCTGAAGAGGAGATATAACCAAGGATGGAAGGCACCGCTCTGACCTCCGTTCTTCTCCGTGGCACGGCACCAACTGCGAGCAGCCATGTGACAACGGTATCTTACATCACCATGACGTCAGATAGATGGCGTCCCACCGAAGCAGATCTATTTGCGTTTGTTTAACAAGCATTCCTCTCATGTGGTTCAAGGATTAGACGTTGCGGCAGAGCCCTTTGAGCTTTCTTTTCGATCCTCCTTGCGAAAATGAAGAATGGAGAGATCAGAGAAGGGAGCAGCATTGGCAGTACCGCCTCACCCGAGCAGGATCTGGTGGAGAGATCTAAATTGCTTGGTGAAGGTCAGTCTTCACTCTTGGGCATTGGCCATAGGCCTATTGTAATTGAATATTTTGTATTTCTCTCTGCTCAAATTTTTTGTAAGTTAGAGCTTGATACTCTAAGTAGACTTGAGAACTCACTATCAGCTTTGGTAAATTTAAACATAAATGTAGGTTGTTTTTCTTCTTTTGCAGGCTTGTAGGACATTGTTAAGCCAATTCACAGCATGGAAGATTTTAAACTGAAGAACAAAACTTTCTTTGCAAGTCAAATCTGTGATGTGTAAATAGCTAACCAAATTTTTGTGATCGTAAGCATGTAGCACTGCATGCCATATGGATAGGTAACTGGTGATGTACAGGGCTGTGCTGGATCCATTCATATTTGGGACAGTTCAAGCCTTTTCATACCACACGTTTAAGCAAACCGAAGTGTACATAGGGGAGCTTCCCAATTGAGCAAGGCTATGAGATGTACCAGGCACAGTTGCCATCTTCAGATTGGATTTGCAGCTCATTTACCATTAGTCTCTTACATAGTGGTAGTTGACATCCCTGTTGCTGCATGGAAAATAAGTTAATATTTAATGCAGTTTTTCTATGCTGGGCACTTATTTTCAGGAATATTATCCCATACATGAAGATTGAGGGCAATTGATGAGTTTCATTTTCATCAAGTAAATAGTTTTATTGCAAGAGGTATTTTGGTACTTGCTTATTTTTCCTTTTCAATAGTAATAAGGTGTTTATGTATTTCTCTGTAATTCTTCAAGTAAGGTCACCCAAATTATGAATTTCATGACTCCTGTCACTACATGACTTTTACAACAATTGAGAGATTGTCACCTCAGATTATCAGAAGATAGATGTCTATTGCAGAAAAAACATTAGGGCAATGGTATGGTGTGGCCCAATACTGAATGCCTCAGTCCCAATAGAGTCATCAGGCCTCAGTCAGAGGCCTGGTGCCTCTCCATATGGCCTATCCAGAGATGTTCATCAACATTCTTTAGATATTCCCCATAAATTGATTCCTTAGTACTAGAAGGGTATTGGAGCATAACAAGGCATGTAAATGATTTTAACCATTCCCTTCATGTAAAATGTCAATAAAACATTGCATATTTTGTTTTTTTGATGATCTGTTATCTTTTGGCAAATTTTTATTGATACCCTAGATACTGAAAGTATTCACTACTATGAAGACCTTGATCTCAGTATCAGTAAATATCTGCTTGTAAAGGTGCTTTGTCTTACTGTGCCAGAATATAGGGCTATTTTTTGCAATGAGGGATAGTCCTGAGTCCTGTGCTTTTGCTGTTTTCAGGACAAACAAGTACAGGCTGCAGCTGGGATAAATGCCTGATTTGCATGGGTATATTTGGAGGAGCTGTTGGATTCCTCTTCCTGGTTCTGGTTACCGCCATTCTTGTCGCTATGTTCACACTACCCTTTCCTCGACATGCTTCCTGTTCTGTTAATATGTAAGTCATGCAACCACTTCCTCTTCTGCTCAAGTTTTTTAGTTTTTCATCTGATTTTTTTTGTATCATTAAAGGATGTCCTTGACATGCTGAGGGTTTGATACATTATATATTTGGAATTGATGAATTCATTTGCAGAACATTTCCTCAGAGGTGTTCAGGAGTCAGAGATGCCCTGATTCATCAAATGCATATGTGGAGTGGTATGAACAACTGTGAATCAGGGGGACAGAAGTGCTTATATGAAGTAAGCACACTTTCTATTGCTCTTTCTCTAGTTGCCAGAGTATGTCTCAATTTTCATGGGATCATTGTCTCTTGTCTGTGTCTGGTACAGGTGACGAGTGTGAAGGGGAACATTGTGAGTGGGACCCATACAACTCCCAAATTCCGCTTCATGGATTATATTACCTTCAAATTTGGTCATGAGGAAGGCCAATGCATTGTTGAGGTATAGGCACTCTAACCTTATATTTGTACTTGCAGCAGGTTATGTGATTGGGGTGAGGGTGTCTTAGGAGAAAATTTATAATCATTTCTTACTCCATCTATGCATGCATGTTAGTACATCAGAAAATCCATCATCAGTGGTTGTGATATCTTTTTTAATATCTGGGAAAATGAAATGAATTATGGAATCAGCTCATACTTGAATACCAAGGTAGGTCTAAACCCTCCTGCTGTGATCAGTTTGTTCTTATCATGAGCCTTTGGATATTTTGCAGGCCTTCTCCACTTCTGCTTTCTGGTTTGCATGGCTGGATTTTGGTACCAACTACTGCAACATCCACAACCTGGTTGAAGGGATGGACATCTCCAACTATACAGAACAAACAGATAACACCATATGCACCCAGTATTCCACTGCCAACTGTGATAAGTATTGATGATCACCAACTGCCAAATATGTATATATTGCCACTTTTTGTTCAGCTTTCTTGCCTCTATCATTGTAGGCCAATGAATCCATGGTACATTCCTCCACAAAAAGCTTCTCCCAGATTCATCATAATTCATATTGGTTGGGTAGCCAACAAGGAGATTTCTTCAGGACAGTATTGTCTGGTGCACAGATAATGTTACCTGCAGTACATTGCCTTTTAGATGGCCAAGAAAAGTATCTTTTTCTTTTCCAGTGGTAGAATCTAGTTTCCAGTTCATTAAATATTTTGGCATTCAGATTCAGCAAAGAATTTCAAATAAGGCAGACACTTCATCAGGTTTTCTAAATAACTTCTTCCTTTTCTGCCCTCATGTCAGATAACACTGGCAGATATGGCATTCCAATGCCTCATTCTCCTCCAGTTTTAAAGTCCCACATGCATGTAGATTAATATGAAATGATAAAACTTTTTACATACTCTCGTGTTTTGCATCCAGCCTCTTCCATCAGTTTTATTCCTGTGCACAAGTTTGCTTTTGTGTGATGCAATGAACTAGGCCTATATCATTATAATCCTTTTCCCCCTTCCATCTGCTGTTGGATGGGTGGAAGGAACAGCTTTAAGGTGGTAGAATCAAAGTTTCATTCATATCTGGCACCTGTTGATGCCATTTTCCACATCTTACATGTGAAATGAAAGTTCGCTCATCAAACATGGGTGATAATCATTCGTGGAAGTGTCAACAAAAGAAGCGTCTTAGTTGCTTCTCTGTACTTTATTCATTGATCGACTATCAGTCACATTGAATTTGTTCCTGCTGGGATTTCCAGATGGGAATGCTGTTGTGTTGTATGCATCTAGTGCCAAGTGATTATGAATGGAAGCCATGAATGTGTTCATGCTGTGCATGGCTTCATCCTAGATCTCAGTCAATGCTTTGAATATTCTTTCATTCAGCTGTGATGAATTGTTTCTTAGCATTCTTGTTGTGTGTTTTGGTATTCTTAGCATTAATGCAGTGATTTGATTGCTTCTTGAATCTCTTATTCTACTTACAATCTCAGTAACATTCTCAATGGGAACTGAAACAGAGACCTGTACTGTTTGCCATGATGAACTTGGGTACAAGGATGTTGCATGTCATGTGAATGTATGCGTTTCTAGTCAAAGGGGAGCTCATTTTTGTGTTCCGTTGACATTGTGTAGCACAATATAATGTCTGGAATTGGAACAATTTTCTTTACATGTATGCTCTTTCCATGTATCTTGCTCAAATCCTGTATTCATGTACTAGAATACTGTCTTCAGGCTTCCGGTGTCGATTTTGCATTAATAAACCTTCTTATATAATATACCCTTCCCAGTGTTTGCTGTGATTGAGGTGAAAATTCAAGCACAGAAAAGGCTGCCAACCCAGGACGGTAGAGAGGAGCGAATCCTCGCAGTGGAAAGATTGTTGCAGTACTCTCGTGAGCCAAGGAAACAAAACTAGTTCTTATTTTACTCACTAGGGGACAGGAGCTTCTCAGGGCTCAGAGGCATAAGGACTAAAGATGCGCGTAGATCCCAGAAAGTCTTGAAGCGAGTCCAGCAACTTGGATGACTCCGCTAAAAGATCCATGATCAGACGAAAGTTAGCATCCGCACATTCATTCAGCAGGAAAGACTTAAGGCATAGCCTTTGTTGCAAAAGCTAAAACTGAGGAGCAAGACATGAATATTTGAAGACGGCGAGACTATTTCGAATTCCTTCGCTGCGCTAAACGTATGCATGATGGCATTTTGGGGATTATGCAAATTTACCAGCCGACCCGTGCATCTTGATGCCGAGGTTTCTTGCCTAACGATCTTGGGAAAAACAGATCGTTGAGACTCGGTAGGCCTCTCCAAGCTTTTCACCATCGTCCTGTTTCATGCATTCATTTTTAATATGCCCCGGTGTTGTCTAACCCTTCTCATATCTCACACTTGCAAAAGCTTAGGTCAAATAGCTTGAAGCGGAAACTGCATGCTTCCAGCTCATGAGTCATCAAAAATATCAAAACTTCACTGAAAAAATGCTAGAGTTTCAAACTACTGGTGAGACTCCTAGATGGAAAAGGGGACTGCCCTGCCTCACTAAAATCATCCCCATAATCCTGTCTCTGCTGACCGAGGCGAGACGGATGTCTTCCAGTCGGAGTCAGAGAGAGACTCTCAGCCTTTTCCCACGACCTGATACATGCCACGACACCCCCTTCCCCCTCCTTTTTTTTTGGATGCAATTTGAGCCGGCGTAGTCGCAGAGAGTGACTCTTGTCAATTACCCGAGGCCACCCTGGAGTCATTGAAACTCCCCAAAAAAATCACGCCTCCTCTCGCATGTGAAGAAACGCTGTGTCATTGGCATGCGGGTAGAAAGTTTTTTTTTTTCACTTCACCGGCTTCTGTGTCCAAACAGAAGGCGGAATTTGGAATGAAACAGGATTTCGACTTTCTGTCAGATCCAGCCCTCTTCCCCATACCATCAAGTCAAGAAGATATGAGGAAACTCGCTTCGAGGCAAGTTTCCAATGACGTCACAAGGCACATCAAAGGCGGGATGGATGAATGGGGCATATTTCTCCCTCCCATTATGGAGATAATGGGGCACAGAGGATTCGGGATTCCATGATGGGAGATTTAGACCAGCCTTAGAGGAGGTATGAAATAATGAAATTATTAGAGGTCATGAACATAAGTTCTGGCTCGATGAAAATGAAAAGACGATTCAAGAGAAGAATGCATTCATTTTTGTTGAGGGAAGTGCCAGGAATCTTCCTTGGTTGGATACACTAGGAAAATGACTAGAAAAGTTGCAAAAAAATCCCTCATTCGAACAGCCTCTTCTCTTCAACATTTGCACGTGAGCAAAGATTCTCTGGGCTTGAATGTCCGAGACAATCGGGATCGGAAAGGTTCCAGCAAGGTATGAGGGTATGTATGGGTAAGCAAAGCCAGAAATTCACATCACAGACTTAACACGGGTTCCTCAGAAATCCTGGTAGTGAGACGAGGTTCAACTTGTTTTGGTCCATGAAAGCGACACTTAGGGAGTTGAGGGAAGAAAATTCTGTGAAGTTAAATGTATCAAAACTATTCCGATATTTTTCTTGTCACCAGAAGAGCTTGGATGCCAGCACCCAAATCCACCGACAAAACACGAAAACTTTTATCTAATCGTGCAGGAAACCGTTCCCTCTCCAGAAAGCGGTAACTCGCTCCTCACTTCTCAGACACCCCACTCGGGGAGACCAAACAGTGCGAGATTGATCGGGAATATCACAATGGAGAGAGGGAGAAAAGCGACTCAAAGGTCCACGTCACATGAGGGAGCAGACTTTGGCCCGGTCCTTGAGTTCGTACTTGAGGTCCAGCCTAGCTTTGTTATTGGTCTTGGATGGCGGTCTGACAGCGTGGCTGCTCACCACCCCACTCCCTAACCCTCCCCCTCCCCTCGCGTTCAGCCTTCCATGGGACGCCAAGGCTGCCACTTCGAATGCATCCCGCACGCTCTTAACCGACGTCCGCGAAGACGTCTCCACGTAGTTTCCGGCTTCGATCTTTCGGCTGACCTGTAATGCCTACAAAAAACAAAAAAAAAATAGAAAAATTACTCCTCTTTTTGCAAGGCGTCAAGAAGACAAAGGAGGGTAATTCAGAGTCGTGCAAGAGGATCGCAGGGAACTGATTGCGGGAGAAAAGACCGTCGGTACACACTGTATATCATGAAGGGGAAGGAAGAAATAAATGAGGGGAAAGGAAGAATGGTGGGATGGAAGAGTAATCTCTGTCTTTCACCATGTCATCAGTCTCTCTTTCTTCTTTCTCCTACTTCTTCCACAAAATGCATTATCAAGGAAAGATCATTTCGCAGATCAATGCAGAATGGACCCGAGGACTGTGCGACCTAAAATCTTTGTAGACGAATCTTCCAACATCCCGACTTTGTCTGAAGCCATATAGGAGAAGGAGAACAGAGAAAGGAGACTTGTTGAGCACAAAGAGAGATCCATCTCAGCAGATGACAGCCGTTCTCTCCCCGTGGAATTCAATGGAGATCGGGGTTGTTAGAGAAAAATCCCAGGAGAGAATTCTTCATCCAGCTGCCGAATCGCAAATACGACGAGAAGGAAAACTCCTCTCTTCGATGCCGCAATCAGCTCCCTAAGGTTTAACGAGGCCGATGAGAAATAAAGAATGAAGGAATTCATTCGATCCGTCCTCGTCCTCGAGATCCAGACTCCCGTTCCAGCTGTCGCGCACGACCAGGAAAATTAAATATCGACGTTACCACATCCTTGGACATAACACAATCATCTACGTTATGTTGCGGCCGCCACGTGAACCAACAATGCACAGAGATAACGGAAATCGATTTTAGGCAGATGATGAATGTCCCCGCGTCCTTTCTCCGCCAACTCGACCACGTACCCGTATATTATCCAATTCTCCATTCGTCAATTCCGAGATCTCATTTCCTGTTTATTCGGACTGGGAACGGTCATAAAAACGTCATTGGTCTCGGCGAAATTACTCTCCTCCTGCACAAAAAAACACCCCCACTAAATCTTTCCTCCTTTCCGAGATATTGCCGCCGAATCAGGTGAAGGATGGAGAGATCGATAAAAAAGAAAGGATAGAGAGGATGAGAAGTGCACGAAGACATAAAGTCAGGGAATAAGTTCTTGCAATATTTCTCCTTGACGTCATGGGATCGTCTCCCTGGAGAAACAAGCCCATCATAAATTTTGAAAAGAGTCCATCTGTCTCGAGAAGAATGAATTTGCATAGCAAAATATGAATGGCTCCCACGGTCCCAGCGGCTCCGACGACAAACGAAACAAGGAAACACCATCGAGGTATCATGACTCGATTCTCTCCAGTTCTCAGAAAGACTCACTCTTGGAAAAACCCAGCTTGAGCCCTATAGATAGAATTCGACGCATCCAACGCTTCCGGAGTCCTAGATGCCCTTTATGAAGTATTAGGAGGAAGGCAGGGGTCCAAAGACTACTCCTGCGTCTTCAATCTCATTTCCCTTTCTTTCTCCGCGATGCAGCTTCATCCATCCGCATCGATGCCTCCTCTTTCTCGTCTACTGTATAAAAGGCCGATATCATATTGCCAGGCTGAGCATGGCACCCTCACTCCTTCTCCCTTGACAAAATAGCTCGTCACAGAAGGAGTCTTGGATCTCTATGGAGGCATTTAAGGACAGGGATAAAGGATTGGATACTTCTCAGGGACGATTGGATCCCAAGAGGAAAGTACATTTTCGGGGCGCGCAGTCAGGAGTCAATGGAGGGGAAAGAGAGAGAGAGAATGAAAGGAGCGAAGAAAGGAGACATAGGCTGAAGTTTGCTTGCAGACAGACAGAAAGACAGATAAAAACCTGTTCGGAAGTGACGGGGATGCGGCGGATCTTGGCGAGTCTGGAGATGGTCTCGATGTCATTGCGGAGATCGCTCTGGCAGCCGCACAATATGATGGGCGCTGTCGTGCAATGATGACGGATCTCTGGGTACCACTATTCAGGATGAAAAAGAAAATCTTTCATATAGGCAAGACTAGAAAAATAGATATTTATGATCTTCATTTTAAAACATTAAGTGAAATTCCTTTTTTCAATAATACAGTCCATAAAAAAATTTCATTGTGCGAGTCATTCCTCATTCCTTTCTGATACGCCACTATCTAGTGCTCATCAAACGAAGCAGAAACCCTTCTTTGTAATCGTCATGGCCGAAGGGCGTACTTCCTGTGGCTGATTTTTGTTCCGGGGGAAATCACGTGACTCAGGTTTCTCTGTGGCACTGTGACGAGCGATTATGTGAGCTAACAGGTGCTAAGATTGCCCTTTGTCAACAGAGGCAACTGCAGTCTTACGCTGTCTTTACACCAAAATCAAAATGAGAAGCTTCAAAGACCCGGAGTGGCTTGTTCTGGGCAGTTCAGAACTGGTTAAGAGAATACTGCAATATGTTCGTGGGACTCTGGGCTCCATTATTCCAATAATTGAAGTTGATGAGCGAGAAAGTACCTTGGTGACAACGTGGTCAAGGGATTCGGGTTCCCCGATGGAGAAACAGAGGAGGACGACCCTGGCTTCAGGATAAGCCAACGGACGGACCGAGTCGTACGCCGAGGCACCTATTCAAACCAAGCATCAATGAAGTTAATCATAACTGACACTCAATTATAAATGAATGCATACAGGGGGGGGGGGGGGATTCTCTCATCATCGCTTCGGCACTCTGAAACGGCACATGCAATTCAGTATTCGGGTCACATTTGGTCCACTCTGCGCTTCAAGACACTGAATGTCCTTGAGCAGGGCTATTGCTGCAGTATCCGCTGATTATATTGGAACGCATAATTTCTACTAAGCAATACAAATTCCTTCCGTAAAGAAGCTGGGAGTTGGTCGACTCATTTATTACAATAAAAATACCATTCGAATAGAATAGAAGCTTTTCAACGTTAATAGCACCCTGTCATAGCAATATATTTTCATTACGACCAATCAGAGTCCATTTTCTACCGAGTTTCTGTCAGTGGCAGAATTATAAGCTCCTATGGCTAGCCTCTACAACAGATCCCTGTCTTCTAATACCAGTAGCTGCGGCGTTGCACGCACCTTGTCGCTACGGCATCCCAAAACATAAAAAAAAATCACCCTACCACCTCCCGACGAACACCACCCGTACATTGTGCGATATGAATTGTGCATGCGAAAACTCTAGCGTGGAACACATGGACGTGGAACTGTCGATGGGTGAAATCAATTTCACGATTAAGGGTGGATTTTTGAACAGAGAACTATCCGATAACGCAACTTTACTTTCAGGAAATTTAATGTATTTTCCTTGTGATAAAGCTGCATTATCGGATAGTCCTCTGTTCAAAATCCAATACAGTATATATGTTGCGGGTGGATTCTGATTCACGAGTTTTCCGTCTCCTACAGCTCAGATATAGGTGAGAACGAAGCAAGTTGAGGTTATCAGGCCATTAGTTTTTGCAATTACAGCAAAGCATACTTCTAGAAGGGCCTCAGCTTCTTCATCAGCGAAGAATAATGAGACCCGGCAATCATTAGCAGACAAATCGAAGAAACTTCTACCTAGTTTCCCTCTCGCTTCTACTTCTTAAATAATGCAAGGCGGAACCGTAACTAAAGAAAGCACTACGAGGAATTCAGACCAATTAATGAAGATGGAGGGCATCATTGCCTCTAAGGTTGGAGGTTTTGCCTCTTTTTATTTACTGTATCTGAACAGATGTCAAATGCAGTCCCAATCCGTGTTTCCGTTTGGGAAAATTTGGGACACCAGGGTCATCAGCATGCGATAATTTATTGTCTGAACCCTTCTCTACTCTTATTACAAAAGCAAATACCGCAGTTTTTGCGGCAAGTGTCCCTTTTGTGACTCAGAGCTGAGCCCTTCACCCCCAGACCCGTCCCTACTTGACCCAGAAGGATTCAGCATGTTTCCTCTAAGGACGTGATCAGACCCTATGATTTTGCTCGCATGTGACTGCTCATATCTGAGTGCAGTTGCTACGAGAAAACCCTGCGAATTATTTTAGATCACCTCTTCCGCAAGGTCTGTTTCAGGGGCAATGCATTTCTAGATTCCCAACCACATCTGGGAGGAATTTACAGACAGCGAAAAGAGATAAGCTGGAGCTGCTGTTGTTCGGAACTCCGCTGAGATCTTGGGGATGCCTTAAAATTTCAAACCATGAAATATGTTTTTATGTGAAAGAGGCTGCAAAGGAGGCGAGGAAACGCATAAGGAAAATTCAATTTTCTGTTCCTACGAAGACTTCCGTTTCTTCACCCCTAGAAGTACTGTTGAGTTCATCAATGTTCATGACCCATGTCAGCAAGATTTGCGTTACATCCTTCTCAAGCCGAACAAAGACGTCTATCCATAACGAATTCCAACGGCTTAAATGGGATGATGGGCATCTGACGGGACGGGAAGCACCTTGCCATGCTGACTGACCATGACAGCCAATCCGCGGGCATCTTTCCTATGAGTGATCAAAAGAAAGCGAAGGTGGTCATGAGACCAAATGAGTTGGCGTGCGACTCGAGAGAGTCTATGACTCGATCATAAGCCCTGATTACACAATATTATAACTCACATAAGAGCAGTCACACATGAGTAAAATCATAGCGTCTGATCGCAGCTTTAAAGCCTTCGAGAGAGAACTACGGCCAGAGCAACTGCAAGATGGAATATTGAAACCTAGAAATATTGAATTCTAGACGTCTCATTCTTCTAGTTCTGTTTCTAGCTAGTTCTTGTACTTAGCCATAGCATTTGCACATACACACACCATACACAGTAAAATTGCAGAATTTGCTTTGTATTGTACACATGCAAATAATACGTACTTTTTTTCCCCACTGACGACGAATCCCCGGATCTTTCGACTCAAATCGAAGGATACTGCAAAAAGGTCCTTTATTGAAAAGTGTTGGGCAGGAAAAGGCCTCCTAATAGCCACGCCTCGAGAACATTTTGGCGAACATTTTAACTCCCAACTCGGTCACCAAACAACTTCTTTCTCTATACATTTGAGAACCTCTTCCTCCTCCGCTTGCGTGATTGATTAAGGGATGATTCAGAATGAAATGGGCCTACGAGAATGGAGTCAAGATATGTCCCACAACAAAAGCCTGTCATTCCCTGTATCCCCCTGTACCATATCATGAGAGCGAGCACCGTAAATCTGCCGGAAGTTGTAACGGGACCCAGGATAATATTCGGACTGCCATAGCAAAGGGCCATCGTCAATTGTATCAATATGTTGACTTTTGGCGAAAACGCTTGTAAAGGAAGTGGGTGAAACTCAAGAAATTCATGAGTAGTGTCAGGTGATAAGCAGCAAGATGAAGAGTGGGATGAAGTTTCAATTTGACAGATGCAGACGACGAGGAAGAGACAATGAAGGGGATACTTTTGATCTAGGCGGTCCTAGGAATCCTCGTCTTCCATTAATCCGTACAAAATGTGCGGCTTCAAACGTTGTGAGCATTACTCACAACCCAAACGAAGGCGATAACAAGGCAGTCCGATCCTGTCAACCCGATCTAGATCCGATAGAGTCGTGGGATCAGCCACGACATAGATGAGAGCCTTAAAGTAAATTCTTCACGTGATTCTGTTCTCATATCACGGCTATGGCTACCAATCAATTTCAAATATGTCTCATGTGATGAAAGGAATTCAAAAATAATTAGAATCAATTGAACTTTCTTTTAAAACACGACATGAAGGTTCATCCCTTTCGAGAAATATGAGGGCTCACGGGTACTTCTTGGCGATCTGATCGTACACCCACGGATTCTGCCAGTGCATTTGGAATAATCATAGACTTCCGGCTGTCAGACCTAATCCCGACTTTCCAAAGTTTCTGGTCCCATCAAATCTCACTCAGTTTCCCTCGATCTCCCATCTCGAAACTCATATTCTCCTGAGACCAGCTGAAGAGAAAAGCAAACTATAGCTTCGAGAAGCGAAAATGAGGACGGGCATCGAAGGAAGCTGTCCGAGAAAGAAAAGAGATCCGGCGAGATCATTATCTTCACCACCACCATCATCAGCGGGATTCCTCTTATCGAAGGGCAAAGGTGATTCTCATCATCAATCCCGTCACTACGTGATACAATGCTTCCAACCATTCATTCATGAGAACGACGACAAGGAAATAGCATGTTATCAGTATACGAACGAAGTAGGTCTATAGGGCCGTGTGCATGCTCAGCAGGTCAGATTTTACGTACCAGTACACGATGTAGCGTGGAAAATAGTGGATTGAAAGAGCAGATGAATTCTATTCCTCCAGAGGCAAGAAATAATCTCCTGCGTCATAATCGTTCAGCCTATTTGTAACCAGGAAGATGCCGGTATAAAGACAATAATTACGCGACCCAGGGGAATCCAGGTAAAGAGTTTACCCAAGCTCCTCGTCCAAATCACGGTCGCCATATTGATTCTGTTAATGGTTGCCGTCATCAGCGTCGTCTGCTGTCGATGCTGCGGTTAGGTCCTGGCATGCTGGGCTTCCTAGGGCCACATGTCACAGTTGAGTCGTCAACCTGCACCTAGTGGATTACACAGGCGCCGAAGCGAAAGATGGGAATTTCCGGCTCTGAAATCCGACCACGGTCAAAGTCGAATCTCCTCGATGTGTCCATGCGGAATCGCGTTGAAGGAAATCAACATGGAAGAATGAGAAGGGGTCTTCTAAGACCATTATTCCCCAGTTCTGCGAAGGTACCCGCGAGGCCGAAAAAATGTTTTATTTATGTCCATGACATGAATCGACAGGAAGCCTTCCTTTTGAGTGGAAGATAGAGGCGGGAACTCTTACAATGAAGGTAGAAAGAAGGCATGGAAGAGAAACGACAATATCTGGACATGTTCCTGAACTTTGGCCTCCGTTTATTACTTCAAGCCCAATACCCGTCACATGCCGGGTACGGCCTAAAGCGGATTCAGATCGCCAGAACTCAAAAGTGTTAAACAATGGATTTTGGAGAGCTCTATTTACCTTCTATTTTGAACTTAAAGTAAGGTAATTTTGAAAAGAATGATGGAATGGATTGCAGGGAGAATGTGACACATGGGGATGACAAGTCTTCGGTTGTTTTAGACAGTGGTATCCGCTGTGGCCCTCATTCACGTCTGCCACGCCCTAATTTGCCTATCCGGAGCTCGGTGCACCCTGGACACTGCATGCTGGGGTGCTCTATCGGCTTCGCAGCTGCCAGAAGAGGGCAATCACCGGGAGCGTTGTCGTCGCGGAAAAAAAAAAAACTAAGAACTCCAGCAGGAATTTACCTAAATTTTGGTTATGGCATCGAGAAAGTAACTCAGCCTCAGTCTCCTCTGCAACATCACCTCCGACAGCATCTCATAGGTGGTGGCTTTGCGTTCCCACCAAAGGCGGGGCTGATGCCTAGAAAGCTTGCCTAGTCATCTGAAGTAACCAGTCTACTGAAACAGGAAGGATTGGGGAAGGCGAATAATTTTGCGCTACCAATACGGACTATTCGACAATCACCTATCAACTATCAACAACACATGTGTAGAAAATACTTCACAGGCAATCATTTATGCCTCGAATTATTTTTTCTCTCTCCATTTTTTCATTCCTTCTGGATGATAAAATAACCGCTGAACTCGTACCTCTTCCTAATATTGTGATACGGAAGAAATTGGAAGCATGCCTAAGATATTGTACCTCGTATGTTCACTTCATCTGTTTCGCAGAATGGTCAGTGGTGAGAATGGGAAAGAAGATGCATGGCAGCATCAAGCTCGTTCGCAAGAAATAGAACCAGATTTCGACTTCCGTAAAATAAAAATAAAATTATTTGACAGTAATTAGGCCTGTATCCGCTAAATTGGTCAATCATTAATGAAGGACTGAAAGGAAAACTGGTCTAGGCCCGTATCTCTGTTGATTCGGTCAGCAAATAATGAAGGGTTGAAAGAAAAACTGGTCAATTAAAAGGGTTGGAAGAAAAACTGGTCAATAGGAAAAAAAAATAGTTTCTCAAGCTTCAGAAGGAAAGAGTGACCCTTCTCTTAAAAGCGGGGAAAAGTAGATTGACAGGTTTTCCGCCTAAATAAATCCTCCATTAAAATAAATCTCAATAATTAATAACATCAAAAAAGGGGTTTAGGTATAATATGTACATTAGCGTCAGTGTATCAATTTTCTGCTTCTTGATTGTTTTTAACCATTTTGCTGCGACGCTCGACTGAAGTCGAACTGTGCCTCATACCCATTTTGTAGGGAAAAAGCCTCGGGACAGTTTCCCAGTGGATTTTATTCCCTTTAAACAATAGAAACATGTCACCAGAACTAAAATTTAGTTTTAAGTATCATAAAATATGATAAATATAAATGTTAAATTTTTGGGTATAACTGACAATTTTGATGGCAATATAACATTTAGATGACAAATATAAAGTTCAAAAACTAAAAATTAATTATGTAGCGAAAGGGATAATTCAGGCACACAAATTTTTCTATTAGTACTTCGACGAAGTCATTCATCCGGTCTGATGACATCAACCACCGCCCACTTAAATATTTCGCGCAACTGCCCTCGATTCCTTCAAGAGTGAAAGGAGTCAGGAATGAGAGCGACAAAGGACGTACAGACAAGGGAGATGTTCCAGCTAATCCTGATGGTCACCATCGGATCCACGATCCACAGTGGATCGGATCCATTCAGCCTCAGTAACTGCTTCACCCTAAGCTCGTGGATCTGCATGTCGAAGATTAGCATATTCTGCTTTCAGCTCTTTACAGCAAATGTGTCACATGCCCTCAGTCTAAGGAAGCGTTTGACGAGGAGCTCCCGGATGAAGGAAGACAAAACCGCAAGTCACAGTCGTAAAAACCGATCGGGGAACGGTTATCGCCATGAAGCGACCACCGCATCCGCCAATGACGGCAAGCAAGAGCGGGAAACCCAGAAGACAATAATGATTATTTTTTTACGACTAGGTCACCCATAAAGGGTCCGCCAGGAAGATTCACAGAATCCATTCTATGTGAACCGAATCCCATTTCTGGTATTCAGAGGGGATTCTTTGGCGTCAAGAAAGTCACCCTCAGCATGCGTGACAAAAAAACTGGTATCATGGGGAAAAGCGGATGAAAAGAAAGAGGGCTGGGGACAAGACAATCACCTCATCAGGATTCTGGAAGAAACTCCTCCTATCGGGATATGGCTCTTTCAGCACTCTTGACGAAGACAAAAGAGGGGGGAAAATTACTGCACACACTTTCCCTCAAGGTCTCCAGAAAACAGGAAAAACAAGATGGAACACAGAAGCAGGACCTAAATTTTTCTGGAAACAAATCCAGACAAATCGGACCGAGATGAAAGACGATGAAGCGAGGATGAAGGGAAAGGGAAACCCATGCAAAAAGCCAAGGATCTGAGAAATGGCTTGAGAGAAAGAGAGAGTGAGAGATAGAGAGAGAAAAAAAAAGATGAAGTCGTTTGCTCAAGGCCATTCTCTTTTTCTTCTGTCATTCATACATGTATCAACTGATCGAGTAGAACCGCCCAAAAAAAGAGGACAGTGGTCATTAGGGATCTTTTTCATAGGAAGCCAAGAGGGGAGTCAGTTTTCCCGCACCGATTAATCACAGACCAGACAGCACGTCTCTCTGCAGCAGATGGAAGCAGGAGTCTGAATTACGTACAAGAGCCGAGAAAACTTGCCAAACTTTTCTATGGGTAATAATGGATAGTGCTGTTGTGTTAACTCCCTCTCACGTCGGTTTTTGGCCCTTCCGCTTCGAAGAGAGTCGGAAATGAGCTGTAATTTCCTCGACCGTCCTTTTCCTCCATTCCTTTCCCTGTAGGAATAACTTGCCAACGGTACCTCTTCCTCTCTCCGAGAGTGCAAATCGTATCAAGACCCGAAGAAGAAGCCATTACACGAGCATTGGATGGGAAGGTAGAAGCGAGAGGAGGTAATGGGATTGCTCTTGTCCGTCTTCCTTCCTCGTCTTCCATGGGAATTCCTATATCGCTGTCTGGAATTGAGTTCGACGAGAACCAGAGGAATATTCGGGAACTTTTCATTTCGAAAACCGGGTCATATGCATTCCTTTGAGAAAGGGGAGAAGTCCCGAGAGAATCCCCGACTCCATAATCATCACTCGCGAGTGAGAAAATCTTTCCCAGGTTATTTCCAGCGCGAAAAATTGAAAAGGTTCTTGCCAATGGTCGTGCCAGACAAGACGACGCTTCAAGGCTTTTTCTTCACAATAATTCCCGTTATACGCACACAAGCACTAGATTTGGAACAACCCCAAGAAAAACAAAAAAAAACCTCCTTCCTTTGATCGGGTAGGAGATTGAGACGGTCACGATATGGCCTGATACATCACGCCAGAAGAAAAGCAACTCTATTGTTTGGAGGTTATCTGGGCCAGATAAGACACGTTCGCTTGCAGGTTCATATTAAGAAGAGCACACACGTGACAGGGACAGACACCGACAGACAGACCGACACAGACATTGGCAGAGGTTGAGTATGACGTCAGAGGCACAAAGGGGGCTTTGGCTATTTTCAGAGCTTGTCAATCCCCATTGCATGTGTTTACTCAGAGTCACACCATACCCACTCTCAGCCTTGCATCAGGCCAATGTCACTGTCCAAGTACTGAAGGACCAGTCAGACCGTAAATCACAGAGGGGAAGTAATCCAGACCCAATGCCTGCTCCATGAATCATGTCAGAAATTAACCCTTTCGCGCATATATCGGCCATAGGCTGACGCTCTAGTTTCGACCAGATCAGCCATAGCCGGCCGACTATACACAGAGGATTCTGAGACTCAATAGCCTCTCATCGGGATTGGAAAGCACAAAAATAGCTTTCAACTTTCCCTCCACTTCGATTTCCATTATTTTGGTTTCAGTCGTGAGATTTTCACAATCTTTCGAATTCGGTGTCAGCTTAGATCCGAAAATTCTTGAAATCTTTCGACTCCTTAGATCCATTTCAACATGGAAAGAAATAACTAAAATAAATAAATAACAAATATATATACCTTCGTATATCTATATATATATAATTAAAAAAAAGCTCAATCTTGGGCGAGAAGTGTGCTTTACGTTAATGAAGACGCAGGCGAGCAGGGGATAATCACCTCATGGCGAGAATGAGGGGGAAACAAATTATCAAAGGAAGGAGAAAGAGGGAAAGAGGAGGCCGAGACTTTCATCATGTTGTTGCACGAGCGATCCTAATTGCGTTTGCACTGTTCTCGATCTCCTGCTCCTGCTTCTATCGAGGAGGCCATCCCTTATGTGTGTCCTCGCCCTAGAGGCAAAAGGAATATAAGAGAGAGAACACTCCACGTGCAGACTTCATTCCGTCATCGATTTCTCATCCTCCTTCCTCCCAGGCCTCTCGAATATTTATTTATAAAGATGACACGTGCGGGTCCATCTGCAGACGACAGACAACGGGAAAGGGACTCATTCTCTTCCTGCAAGGTTTCCCACGTTTCCATGGCATGGCTTCAAATGCTTTGCAGGCTATACAAACCGATTTCGACCAAATATTGGCAGTATACATTCCTGACAACCACAGAATTAGTAAATCCTGAATTCTGAATGTCGATGCTTCTTACACTCCCTCTGCTTCGGTGTTTCGTATCATCTACAGCGGGAACCATGCGTAACGAATCGAAAGAAAAACATGAATTATTTGAAGTCGAAAAAAGCCGGGAGCGAGATAGAGAGATGATGGATGGAAATCCAGTTTTTCCAACTCTCCCCTAAGTGACATAAAAGTGACTGATGGAAATTGTTGTACGCGTTGACGCGGTTTTACCAAGTGGCACTTCAAGTGCTGCTCCGTTAAATACATTATGAAGCCTCATTTCTCATTCTCTCCCTCGAGCACACAAGACACGTGGAAGGAATTCATGGAAGAGAACGTGAACGAAATTTATATCCGACTGACCTGACGTATCCCAAACGAGGAAGTTGACCATCTGACCGCTCCATTCGTGGCTCGTGCTGTATTTGTCGAAGCTCGTCGGCGCGTACACCTGGAAACAAAAACCATAAAGATAACATCCAAGTACAGAACTACACCCTTTGCGGCATTTGTTTTTGCATGTCGTTGACCCCACTGAATTTTTCCATGTACCGTGTGAGTGTCAGCGTTTCTTCAAATGCAAGAGGCCATTATAAATGTTTTATGCTCCTCGGTTCACCTATCCAAATCGAATCACACATGAAACCAGAAACGTAACAAGTGTAGGAGCATCAGATGAAAGCACCGCACGATATTCGTGATCCCAGACCATCATTCTGGTGAGTAATATCTTCTTTTTTTTCCCTCCCAACATGCATAGCGTAGATGGAAAAGGAAAAATATTTTTCTGTCTCGCTATTTCAAGTATGTTGTTGAACGATGACCCACTTTAAAATTTGGTCGGGAAGCTAATTGAGTCTTTGTTCGAGATTCCAACCCATGTGACCTGTTCCTCTTCTCCCCTCACTCTTCGTTCCCCTTGCCTCCTCTCCATCTCATTTGCTGCACCCTCCTCGTGCCTTGAATTCGAGAAAGGCCGAAAAAAAGGCCTCCTCCCGTGCTTTTCCCTTTCTATTCCGTTTCACCAGGCACGAAATGACGGCAATGCTCAACATGTGGCTGTATTTACATGGACACGACAGAGCTTCTTTGCATGATAATAACTGTAAGATTGAGAGTTCAGGAACCCGTGAAAGGATTCGTCCTTGGACAGATGGCTTTTCTCCGAGCTCAAGGATTATGTAAATCGGAGCGCGCAGTGCTCTTTGCAGCAGTCAATTCCCGATCGAAACACCGATATGCATTGGACTTGGATAAACACATCGATCTGCTTGTCACGAGCTGGGCGGAGTGCATTTTTACTACTCTCATTCGAACAAATGTATCTTATTTGTAATCATGCATGCTCTCGAATGGAGTGTGGAACACATGGGGTTCCATCATCGACTCTCTCCTAGAGGCAAAATATTTATTTCGGAAAGGGGAAAAGAGTTAGACACGAGGGATTCGCCCTTCTGTTCTTTAGAGACGAGGCTTCTAGCCCGATCGATACATCTCGATCTCATTTCCATTGCATGAATACGGTCCCGGAGAGATGAATCGTAATCACTAGTCTAATTACGGATTTATTCCAGGACAGGAAGCGCACTGATGGTGCCACGCTCGAGAGGTCCTTGCTCTTTATTTTTCATTTTTCACACTTTCTGGTCTAGTTCCCGAAAAAAATGTATTTCGGTTGCGCGATTTGAATGGGAAGTGAGCATATTAGCGCATCTAATCTCCTCATGCCCCAGTGGATTCCAACAAAAAAAGATTCCACGATCGGTTTCAAATATTCACTTCCTGGATATTTTTTGGATCCGGTGAATGAATTGGAGAAAAAAGTGCCCTGCATTTCCATTTCCCTCCATTCGACCGTTGAAAACAACCACGGTTCCCGGCACAAAAAGTCGCGCGAGTCCCGTTATTCCGATGACCTCCTTCCATATTGGATACGGCCGAAAACTTCCAACCATTTTCCGTTTTTCGGCACAAGATGAGGACTGGCGATGTTCCTCGAAACCCTCCCGCCGTCTCTCTCTAACTTTCCTTACTGATGATTAATGGCACATGTGTACGCATGCAACGAGAAGACGTACTTTTTTTAAAACGCTGATTGATAATGAATGTCAAACGTGACTTTTGCTCTGTTCCGTTCGATGACAATCGACAACAGCTCTTAATAGCTCTTCCTTAGCGGCAACGAACTGTAGCGCGCCGAGTTCCTCGAAACCTAGCCTTCCCGATGGGTGAGCAACAGTGATGTCACAATGTCAGACAGCACGAGGCGCTCGCATGACATGCATTTGGTGAATTTGGGGGTGAAAATAACTAGCGAAGAGCCTGGATTCGTGTGCATTCCTCTCGTTTGAATTGAACTCCGTTCATAGCAAGCGGTATGTTGCAAATGTGAAGGAATCAGGATTGATAGAGGCCCCGAGTCCACATTCTCACCATCGAACTATGATGCTATTGGAGCTTAGATAGTTGGTTACAGCAGGTCATGCATTGGAAATCAGCGCATTGACATTAGATACGGGAATAGTGCCAATCAAAGGAAAGATGGGCAAGCTAAGAGGTCTATAAGTAAGGTTTAAAGCCGAGCATAACGTTAAAGTAAGCCTACCGGAAACGATCTCGTTCCACCACTCTTCACAAAGCAATTCGTGCATCCTATCGCACAAAACGGCTTGACCGACTTCTTTAAATGCAGAAATACTGCACGATTGCGTTCATTCTCTCAGATACCTTGCCCCAAAAATTTTGTAGCTCGCGCGCGCAGTCATGCTGGTGATGTCATAGGAAACTTCACCACATGCTTCGCGGCACAGGTATCGGTAACCTAAGACCCAAGTGGAAACCCAAGTGGGATCAGACGAGATACGAGGTAGAGTACGTCAGCGAGATCTGGGGGGACTGTGCTCCAAAAATACCCGATTGGCTCTCTTGGAAACGATCACGATAACAGCCATGCTGTCATCCTCGGAATGTTCTCTACTGTCCATTGAGGAGATTGAATGAACGTAGGTAGGAAGAAACTGAAGAGGATGACATCACGACGTACTATAGCGTCCCGATGGCCAAAACCGAGCGATAACGATAAAGCACTATGTCACAAATGAAACGTCTCAGACACGCACAACTACGAGACAACAGTGCACATCCGCGCAATAATGGGAAAGACAAGAGCAACCGAAGAGGAATTAGGTACCCGACCACGGACGTATTCAGGTCATCGTTGTCGAAAGATTGGATCATTCTCGTGACTAATACTGCAGTCACCGACAGCCTCGATGCTGTGGTCATGCTTTCCATTTTTATTCATATTCTTCGTCGTATCCTTTGTTGCCTTTCGTTGCCTTCAGTCACGGCAGTCCTCCAGCCAAAATCCCCCTGAGTATTCATTCTTCCTCCAAACATGGAATCCCTTTTGTTCCGTCAAGATCACGAGAGCTACAGTTTGGTGGGTTTTCCGGATCCTTTACCTAAATGTTGTTGGGTAGTTCATTCCGTCAGCTGTGCAGAGCTGCTGCTGACGTCATAAACACAGCGCCATCATTCCCCGAAATTCGTCTGGTCCAATTTTTCAGCTCCGATGCAAATCCAGGGGAGTTGCTCAAGAAGCCCAATTTCCGCATCTTTCTTCCATGCCCCTGTCATTGTTTTCGGTTGAATAACCTGACTAAACAATGGGCTTACGCTTTTCCTTTGCAAGTTCCTTGGGCCTTTCCTTCGGACTTGTGACCGAACGGCCCTCTAAAAACGTTTGGATTGGTGTTCCGAGGGTGATCACGACCTTGGGCCTTCGGGTTCATTTCCGACATTGGCCAAATGGCTGAAGGGTTCACCCTAATCCTGATTATCCACATCGTAATATAATGAAGTACTTAACGTAATAAAGGAACTAACGTAATAAAGTCCATAATGGAATGAAGTACTTCATACTGAAACTCTTTCCGCTCGAAAGATGCCGATGTGAGAAAATAGTCACCATAGAAAAGCAACGCTTGCGACCGCAATGGAAGAATCCAAGCACGAGTCTGACAAAGATGATCAATGAAAATGACATGTTATCAGAAACTGCATGCAATCCTATTATGGATTCATAAGCTCCTTACAACTCAAAATTTATGAGCAGGGCTTAGGCTCAATGCCATGCGTACTCAATAAACTACCTATCATCATTGGGGAGAGCAACAACAAACTTTCCCATTTCGACTTCCTTCTCTGGCTTTGCTCCTGGATTAATTTCAGCGTAGACTTCATTCCTCACCGGATGCCCTATGCTGTGAAACTGGAGAAGCAGCGAGAGTAATCGTGCTTGTTTTCCGCTTCGTAGGAAGAAAAAATAGGAGAAACACGAAACCCCTTGCACCGTCGAGAATCGTTTTCTTTTGCGGGCATCAAGGACGACAGAAGTTTTCCGTCGTGGAAAGAGGACAGGAAAGGAGAGGGCGTGAAGATGTCGAACAGTATGCATGTATGCAAGGACACGATGACAAGGGATTGAGTCATCCGGCTTCCGGCACTTCCCGGGGAACGGATGCGTCTCCTGATTCACACTTCTTGACGGGAATAGGGTAACCGATACACAAAGGGTCGCGGTCGAGAACTGCGCTTTTTCAGCGATGACAAAGGGAGAATTTAATAAAGAAAACTGCTGAGACATTCCCACCAGGCACACGTAGCCACGTGGGCCCGTTAAAAAATTCCTTAACACCCATGGAGCTGGCAGAGAAAAAAAAAATCCTTGCCCACGGAAAGACTCGACCTTCCCTTTATTCAATGATGCCGACCCGAACGATCCTATCATCTCATCAAAGGATCCTTTCGAGCCACACCCAAAAACAGACTCGGCCAAGTAGAGTCAATGACAACGAGGAAATGCCCTTCAGATACGATGAAAGTGAAAGGGAAGACGAAGCCGATGAAGATGATGATGGAATTTCTAGCTGTCCAGATAAGACCGCGTTTCTATTCGAGCTTTACGAGAGAAAGTCACGAGTAAAGAACAAAAAAAAAATTCCGGCGGGACGGTCAGACACGACGAGCCATGGAATGACACATTCCGGGCCCCCCACAAGCGGATAAAAAAAATTATCATACGCTTGGCATTGCGGGGAACTATCAAGGCCGACGCCCCTGTTACATTCCCTGGCGTCCAATTTCATTCTTCCCCTCACGAAAAGATTCCGAAAAAGGAAAGATATGCGAGGAGGGAAAACGAGTTCTGGGCCCGACCGGTCGGAGCATGAAAAGAAACCACTGAACTGGATGATCCTATCCGCACAATGAGGGGGGCGTGAGAAAAAGCTCGGCCTGCCTTCGTTCATGGTAGATCCTTGTCGTTTGCGGTCACAAAAGGGGGTCCTCGAAGAAAACAAATAGGGTGTGACCGAAGGAATATGAGACTGCTTTGACAAAACAGCTCCCGATAACTATCTTCAGCTGCTCTTCGCGTCTAAATAGACAAGTGCGATTTTCCTCTGGTATTCGTTAGCAGGTGCAGGACCCGCCTGTTTTCCCAGGGCAATGTTGCTTCGGCATGCAGAAAGCGAACGCAGCCATAACAAACAGGAAGGCTGATGGTGTTCTTATCATGTCTGTCTGGGCGATAAGCTCAATTCAGATGGTTAGCATGAAAGATAACTCAACATGAATTGTGGTAAAATCATGGAATGAGCGATTGAATGCAAGTAATAGAATCGACGAAGCGCCTCCTCGGATGATGTGAAAAATTACTGCGCTAGAAAACACTAAGAGTTTTGGCTTGTTCCAGATAATTCCTCGAAAGCATAGTTTGGGTTCGTTTCAGATAATCAAATTAAGTCAATTATAGCACTAGAAGTGGCACAGTCGGGAATAGCTTTCCGTGGGGAAACCATTTTTTTTTTCCCAGGCTGATTCTGATTAACTATATGGAGGAGAGAATAGTTTGGCAGCAGCTGTTAAGGGGCTATCGCGAGGAATGGAGGTGTGGAGCAAACAGCACGGCCATATCTCTCCAGGATCGTGTTATCCTGCATCTCTTCCCGTCTCCGTTTTATGGAGTACATTTAATAATTCACTGACATTCTGAATCTCTCTTTGTGTTAGGGTTCTCTTTAATCCTTTCAATCCTGCCGGGACTCAAAAGAGTTCCGCTCGTATATTTTCTCATATATTTCGCGGGGCTACAAAGGAATGCCCGACCTTGAGGCTTGGTGGGACTTATTTTTTTCTGCGGTCTATGACGTTTCATTGTGGGCGGTGAAATGAGGAAAATTAAAAAAATAACAATAATTTATGCTTAATTCGGGACTACAAGGGTATCTTCCTCGGATAACTCGACACATTTTGTGTTGCTGGTCCGGACCACCTGCCCAGTCGAAGTCCAACGCCCAGGGTGGACAATGCATTAACGCTAATGCTCGGTCGATCATTTGTGTGTGTGTGCAAAGCACGCCTAGGCTACGATTTACGTCCAAAAATTATATGCCAAGCCCATGTAAATTATCGAGTGAAATGGCTGCACAACTCACCTCTAAGAACTTGTCGGAAACGAATCGCTGGATGAGAGCAGACTTTCCACATTGGGCATCTCCAACGAGGAGGACCCGACACTCCAGAGAATCCAGTTCTGTGACGAGGGCACTTTTCTTCGGTGAACTCATGACTTTTCCTGAATTCCCAAGTCACATCGTCGAATTTACGGGAACGAGATTTCCGCGACGGTCATCTATACACTGGCATTTTTCATCCTCGCAAGTCGCGAGAAAAGCCTGCAAGACGGTCCACGGAAAAAAAAACCTCGCGTTGGAGCAGACGCTTCACCAGCGACAGCCAGCGCCTGACTGAGCGGCTCCCTCTGCCTCGCTCTCGCACTCCCGGGTGAGCATCTTCGACATGCGCGGTGCTGTGCCTCTCGCTCCTCGACGGAAGCCCCGAGGTCAAGGATAAGAAGTAAAATGGGGAAAATGAAAGGGGGAAAGAAAACAATTATTATCGACGAGCTGAGCTTCGGAACGACGGCTTATGGATCCCCCCGGCATTCGTCTTCGCAGGGATCAGTTTTGATTCATCGCCGAACCGAAGGGGGAAAGGCAGTTCCATCAATTCCGTGACCAATTAACCGCAGAGATGTACCCATCACCGCAGGTCTCGCATTCATCACCGCGATCTGTCGATTACGACGGTGTAGAAGTCACCGAGCGTAATGCAATTCGGTTCTTCTTACTCTTTCCGGCATCACCCCGCGGAAGTCTCCCCGCAGACGAGGATCCGGTTCGGACTCGTAAAATCTTTCATGGGTTGGAGCGCCCCTACCGAACCGGCCATTAATGGATGCAAGGCTTAGACTCGAGCTTGTCTAACCCAGGCATCGATACCCAGAGGAGAGACGAAGGGAATAAAGCAGGACGAAGCAAGGGATTTAATCTCGGCCTTTAAGTCCCCGACTGACTGGAATCCAGATGATATCTCTCCCGGACAATGCCATGTTTATGAATGCGAGAGACCATTCCACCAGTCGGGGATATGAATAAAACAAAGCAGGAGAAAAGCGTGGACTTATCGTCATCGATCCTCTTCCTTATCTCGTCGGTGACGATATTGGTCCTTTATTTATGCCCGGCGCATCCGGAGGGAACCGGTTCATCCGTCGAAATCGATCACAGGCAG
Source organism: Darwinula stevensoni (assembly GCA_905338385.1). Taxonomy (NCBI): domain Eukaryota; kingdom Metazoa; phylum Arthropoda; class Ostracoda; order Podocopida; family Darwinulidae; genus Darwinula; species Darwinula stevensoni. The sequence continues at coordinate 67,892 of CAJPEV010000091.1, forward strand.
GGTCAAGCGAGCAAAAAATTTCGAGGGGTCTCGAAGTCCATCAACTTCGGAATTGTGGGTTTCGCTTTGAATGGGGTCGTAAGGGCAAACTTAAAATTAAATGATTGAAAATGGGAGGCCTGCAGATCCCCAGGTGGCGCGAGAAGAGACATTTATTCTCGGTTGGGTCATTCTCTGTGCGGGAAGAGTAGATCTACTTTAGTGCCCTAATTTCCCTCGTGGACCTGGGGGCTATGGGTCTCTGCTGTAATTGCAGGGGAGAAACCTTTAGCCCTTCTCACGGAACTATTTTCGCGGTGCTTCCCTTGTTTTTTTTTTTTTTTGCTCCTGGAGGCCATGATAATCTTAATCGTCTCGGCTTGGCTCACACGTGAGACGATAATGACCGGGGGAAGCGGGATCATTAACCAGACTGCTTTTCCCCATTTCTCAACCGGTGACTTGCAAGATTCGATCGCACGCATCTCGCCCGCGATGCATTCACGAGGTGAAAGCTGGGAGGGGGGGGGGGGGGGGGGGGGGGGGGGGGGGGGGNTGCATCGCGGGCGAGATGCGTGCGATCGAATCTTGCAAGTCACCGGTTGAGAAATGGGGAAAAGGGGAGAGGAGGTGGAAGGGGGGGGGCGGAGGAAGGAGCGGAGAACCGAGACCCCTTCCGACGTTTCCTGCCGCCCTCGTGAAGGGCGTTGTGCAAGATCGGTTGGCTGCTCGTTTCTGCTGGCAGCCGGCCAGTGGGAACACGAGAAGCCGACGAGGAGCATGGGAAGTGCGCTGCTTCTTTCGGTTCCTCGCGAAGAAGTGGCCGCGAAGAGACGGGGGGGGGGGGGGGCTGGATCGGGTCGTACTTTTTTTTAAAGCGTCAATCGAGGTCTGTTAATAGGTTCGGTGGTGTAAGGAAATGATATAAATTTCCAAAGTAATTTCACGGAGACAACCGGATTGAAGAGAAAGAAGTGAAAGTTTTCATGGTTCAGCAGCCCATAATATGCGTGACATTGGATGGTTATATACAGGGAGCGGATTTTCATGCTATAGCATGTCATTTTCCTTTTGACCGTTTTCATGCTCCGCTAGTGTGGGGAAATATATCGACGAGGAGAATCGAATGGCGTTTCTTCTACTCGGCATATTTTAGTAGTTACAGCATGAAATGCTAGAAATCCCCGTCGTGGAACATATTTCCCGTAAATAAATAAATAAATAAATAAATATTTCTTCTCTCTACCCTTTCGTCATTTAGAGATAACAAGGCAACAAACTCGTGGATTCTCTGGATTTGATCGAGTCCGTTGCGAAACGGCTCAAGTCCATTCGATGCTGACCTTGACTTCGGTACAACTCAGCTCTTCAATCCGATTCTTCGAGATCCCAGAGTTCGACTCCAATTAGCTTTTAAGTTATGGTGAGTCGTTGTGACAATGCCAACTGCTATAAATATTTTGATCGTTTCGCAGTGCCAAGTCGGGGGCGAGAGACCGTCGAAGCACGACGAAGAAATGTCACAATTATGCTTTTCGTTACGAATAAATCCAGAAGAGTCGAAAGAAATTCGGCCCAAATATTGAGTGCATCTCCTTAGGACAAAATTAGGATCTCTTTTAGGGCAAAAAGTGTCAAAAAATTTTTCCCTTGAAACAAATTTATGCAATGACTTATGATGAACGATACGGCGGCTTTTCCTCCCACGTATGAACACAGTCGTAATAAATCTGTTACTTTGAGCCGCTTTCCTCATAATTTCCACGAAGGCGAGACGCAGGATCTTTCAAGCCTCGAGCTCGAATCGCATAACTTTTCGAGCCCATTTGTCAACCGATGATGAATTACGCTTCTCAAAGGCACCAGCGAACGTTTTTACGAAGAATTGAATTTCAAGAGGGAGTCGATTCATTCCGAAACGGCAGCGAAAAGCTCACTGCCCTTGACCTTCGAAATGGACATTCGTGGCCCAACGGAATAAAATTTCACCCCAAAGCTACTCGACCGCAAACGGAAAACAAAATGGCGACGGTATCGGCAGAAACTTCGCAGATCGTTTTGCAATCGATGAAAGGTTAAACGGCGCAGTCACGGTTTCAATATACGGAGATGTCAAAGCATGTACGTCGAGCATCGTCTGTAAGAAAATCGAATGCAATTAGGGTGCCTGAAAGCCTTCCGAAACGTGGGCGAATAATGAGTTCCTGGAATCTCGTCTTGTTATGCGACCCGTGTCAGCAAGCGACTCTTCCCTCGTCCTGATGTCTTTCCCCCGAAAGGGATGCATTCCAGCTGGGGCAATCGCTGGAGGACGGTGGTGGGTTTCCGGGAAGGCAGACCAGATAGTCTGGACGGGGGGGGGGGGGGGGGGGGGGGGGGGGGGGGGGGGGGGGGGGGGGGGGGGGGGGGGGGGGGGGGGGGGGGGGGGGGGGGGGGGTGTGGTGTTGGAGGGTGTGACGTCACTCGAGTGGAGGGAGGTTCAGGCGTCGACTTGGGGGTTCCGGAGTTCGGCTCCGTTAAGATCAAGGGTGAGGAGGTTTCGTCTCTAATCTCGGGTGTTGACGTGGTCAGGGAATTAGAGATTAGTCACTGCGGATTCAAATGTTCCGTATCCGTTGGGGTCAAGTGTGGGGGTCACTTAACGTTTCTTTTATCACCACGTTCCATTCATATCGTAGGGCAGCGGTTCCCAGACTTCTTTGAATCGCGACCCACCGAAATCCAGAACGAGGTACTTTTAAAGTACTTAAAGTACTGATCGACCTTTTCTGCAGGGGAATGTTTTATCCTGAGCGGATGGGGGATATAATGACTTTTTATACTGGGAAAATGTACCGACCCAGTTTAAAATCCCGGCTGGATACAGCTATAATTTCCAGCTGGACTCCAGCTGTAAATTCGGACAAAACAACTGGTACCTACTACTTTCCAGCTCTTTGCCAACTGGAAATGGTCCGAATTTACAGATTTGGTCCAGCTGGAATATTCCAGTTGGGATTTTAAACTGGGGACCCACCTCGATGCCTCTTGCGACTCACAGTTTGGGAACCACTGTCGTAGGGTGTCCCAGATAGGTCTGCACAGGTTTGAAACTTAAAAAATCTCAGTTTTAATGGTGAATGAAGACTAAAAACGGGAAGGTGTAGCCCATTTCATACTCTTACAGTTAGGATTGCACTAATTACGCAATCCCTCAGATTCCGTTGTACGCAGCACAAATGAGGCTTCATTAAAAGGATCGAGTTCAATTCAGGACGTCTGCAAATAGAAGTCATCCAATTGCGCTCGAGAGAATGGAGAGGCGGGCTACGAAAATTATATTTAAAAAAAGGTAGGAAGACTTTCACATGAAAGACGCCCAAGAACGTCAGGACTCCGCTCGAAAGGAAGCTAACGAGGGGGAACTTCATCCAGTTAACATCATTAAGGAAATCGATAACGCGGAGCGTGGCAGATCTTTTTCAACGGTAGCAGCAGAACAAGGGAGAAAATTAAAGTTGGGTAAACTTCACGCAAGACCCGAAAGCTGTCGAAAGATTCCTTTGCTCGTCGGGTGGCGAATGCGTGGAAGGCGTCTGGTAACGATGCAGTCTCTTCCCCGCGCCGTGACTGACTCTTAAAAAAAACGAGGTTAGATCATTAGACGCCCTCACGGACGAGAACAAAAAAGGGAGCAACTCCCCCCCACCACCTACCCCCCACAAACACACGAGAAGGTTCGGACGCCTGACAACCTGAACTCCCCGAATCGCCCGCCGTTCTCGGAAAAGCCAACCGCCGGCGGCGGCTCTCGATGACTGCTATCAGTCCTCATCGACCCGACCGAGTTGCATACGCTTCCTCCTTCGTCGGTGGCTTTCTCCATCGTTTTCTTAAGTGGCAGCCCGCCCAGCAGACCTCACTTTTTCTTCTACCGTGACTTTCATCGTTAAGTAGCGATATTTACACAACCGGAAAAGAAGGAGCAAATAATGGGCTTCGTGCTGTTCGTCTTCGGATTTCATTTATCTTTCGAGAACAAGAGTTCTAACGACTATAACGAGTCATAACGAATGAAAAGCGTGTCGTCCGATCCGGGCCAGAGCGGCGAGCAACTTCGAGTCTCCACGCGATTCTTTTAACACTGAAACTACGGGTCCGTCGTTGGTACTTTCCCGCTTCGACGAAAGGTGCTCCAGCTTCTGTCACTTCAGATCGAATTTCTTTTTTCAATGTCGTGTTAACCGATCCAGGGAGCGGGTGTCGACGAAAAAGGTGTCGGGTGACACGAGGAAAGAAACGAGCCGACCCGAAGCCGAGGGAAAAGGGACCTTTTAGCAAATTGCATTTTCAAAGTCGGCTGGAGCAACGAGATGAGACCGTAAGCACATTGTGCTGATTTCCGGTTAGTCAACGGGGTGTTGCAAAAGTGTCGCCAAAAAATAAATCCCGATCGAAGCCGCTTGGCTTTCACGGAACGAACTCGGCGCCGACAGACCCTGTTTTCTCCGACGCCTTTCATCGGTTCCATTCGGTCGAACAGTCGAGTGTTTATGGAAACGCAGTCCTGAAGTACTCTCGTGGAAACCGGTTTCGCCGATCCTCGACCGCCAAGAACCGACGAAGTGCATTTGCCACCGCTGGAGACGTGATGCTTTCGGTCCTTAGAAATTCAACCGAATGGAATCGACACAAAAATCTAAACAGAAACGGAGTTCCTTTCGATCCGGGGATGAGAATCTACGTTACACACTGTATGCAACACGTAGCCTTACAGTCAGTAGGACGTCAGAGCTAAAAAGATATTTGCAAAAGTGATAGCGGCAACCAAAAGGCCAGAATTTACGACCGATCGCTGGAAATGCCGCCATAAACCCGGCACGACTCGAAAATAAATCCCGCCGACAGCTCATTTTTTTGCCATTACGGCGAAATTCCCATCCCAGGCGACACTCGGTGCCGCATGAGCCGCTCCCAGCGGGAAAAAAAGAGCCACCCAGACACCTCCACGAATTCCCCGAAGGAAAAAAAAAGAAAAAAAAAGAGCCAGACCGGTTTGAGACTTAATTGCAGCGCGTAAAGCGGGAGTTACGATCACGAGCGACTCGGCGCAGTGACCCTGGACCGACTCCGTCCTCGAAAATGATTTCGCCGCTCGTACATTGCATTGAGAAAGGGACTCGAAGCGGAAATGGAATCGATTCACTCTCGAACGAGCGCGAAATTGCAGACGAGGTCTCCGTGTTCTCCCGGCAGAGACATCTAGAGGAGATTTCGTGAGGCTTCGGAGTCCAGTCGAATGTCTTTCTTGTTTTCCAGGCCACGGCACGAATTCTTTTCGCTCGCTAGTCGCTTTAACGGGCGACGAAAGGGCTTTTGTTCGAACCAGAGCGGATTCGGAATGCAAGCGAGACCGAGCCTTCGTTACTTCTGTTCCCTGTCGGCCTCGACGAACCGTCAAGAAGGATCAAGGTGGAAAAGGAATCAGCCTGAATTGGGTGATTGGAAAGAAACTTCAGCGCTTTAGTGAATAATATCTCAGAAACGGTAAGAGACGAGAAGCTGAAATTGCACAGGGGTGTCAGTGAGACCGTGCGCTCAAAGATGCCATTGTTATAGCATGTAATCGGGGGTGCCACTGTGACTTCATGCCTCATTAATCACAGCAAACTGTTCAATATGCACTCCTTCAGTGTCCAGAATGCATAACGAATAAGCTTCCTCAGAGGGACTGCAATGTCCTGATACTGTTCGGCTCCATACAGTCTTCTGACAAATTCTGGTGGCACGCAGTGCACACACAAAAAAAATCCATATAACCAAGGCGACCACAATGGGGTAATATGGACTCGCTGTGGTATTTGAGCCGAGCCGAGGACGGCATGGGTTTCGACTCCCAGATATGTGAATCATATGGGGATGCCGGATGTGTGAACCATGTGTGAAAAAGCCAGACTCCACTTCGAGGTCATGGTGATTCACACACGAAGCATCGCTAATCTAACCATGCAGGCGATGATTTCGTACACGGATGCCTTGGTCAATGAAATCAGGACCCATATTTATGCTGTCGGGGTGGGCTGTTGGTCGCAGAATGCGATTATTTGGATATTGTTTGGGCGTGTGCTGCGTATCACTAAACCTGTCAGATGATTCACGGATACAGAGCCGAACAGTACTAGAACATTGCAGTCCCTCTGAAGAAACTTATTTGTAATGTATTCTGGACACCGAAGCACATATTGAACAGTTACTGTGATTAGTGAGACATTAAGTCACAGTGGCACGCCTGATTATATACATGTGATAAATATGGCATATTTGAGCGCATGGTCCACGTAACACCCCTGTGCAATTTCAGCTTCCTATGTCATACCGTTTCTGAGAAGTAGCAGTAAGTGAAAGAAGTATGCACCAAAGTGCAGAAGTTTCTTTATAATCGCACAGTAAGTGTACAAGGTAGATAGAATGTGTTCTACCTTGAAGCGGACTCCCCTGCGCAGCAGCACCACCAGTCGGGCCTTTCTCAGTTTTTTTTTTTTTCTAACATCACAATATACTCAGAGGACATAGTCATTTATTGCAGATAATTTGGGAAATAATTTAAGTCCCAGCAAGAAGTAAAGGAATGGCCTTCCCACCCCCCTTAGAAGGCTAGCAGGACCGCCGTTCCCACTTACTTTCTTCATTGGACCATAGGGCATAAGCAATTAATATTGACCTCAAGAACGAGCAGGCTCTCAATCGTGAGAATGAAAACGGCACTCAAGTTCTTTCATTAGCGAGTGATTCCCTGAGTATTGGGAAATGGTCCGGGAAAAAAATTCATGACCCAATATTGACCCCATTCAACCAGGGATATCTCATAGATCACAGGCAATCAAACCTCGAGAGGAAAAGAAAGCAGACGGAATGACGCAATGGCAAATAAATTGATGGAATCCCCATATGGGTTCTGTTCCGAATATTCAACGTTCTCATTCTCCGCCCGAATAGTCAGGTCGGCCGCTCAAGGAGATGGAGGATTTGAGAATGCCGGATTGCCTTTTGCTACGAAAAGCGACTTCACTCGACTGCGGTTCTATTGCCTCTTCAAAATTCACGCAGCGAAAGGGTTAAAATCCACCCATTTTACAATTTCAGCTCGTTCGACTTAGTTACATGGAATGAAGGGAAGCAGAGGGGACTTGTGTATGTGTGAACAAGTGGGATATGGGCTTTCGTTTCCCCTCAACAAAAGTTTAAAGGCCTGCAGGAATTGCTGGATAGGCCGAGATAATCTGAACTTCACCCGGTGATGTTCGGAACGAAATGAGGCATCAGATAAAAGACTTTCATCAGGTTTTGAGAATGATATGGTTTTCTTATCAGAGTAGAGGCAATGACTGTAATCACTGTCAAACATATGAGCAGTAAGGAACCAGTTCCATGAGACATGCACTCACTCAATCATCTAAAACTGGAGACAGGATCACAGAGATAGGCCAACTTCGATCCAAGTCTTACAAACGTTTGGCATGATATTCTGCTTCTGAGGAAATGATATGTAAATGGGCCGCAACATACACAGACTGAATGGATGAAAAAAGGACGAACAAGAACGAAACGAACAGAAATGGACACTCCATCCGTGCAGTGGAACAAACTGGGCCCACAAAAAGAATGACATAATCACAAACAAATATCACAGAACATGTCATCACACATGCAAACTTCATCAGGTCTTCCTTCTTCAGCGTGAGAATTTCAAAAGTGAAACATTAAACACTAAATAATAGAAAAACTATACCTGACTCATCTCTGAAATATGATTTCCAAAAATCAGCATAACTGATTCAGAGAATTGGGCACAATTTGTATGAGAAAATTAGCAAGAATCCTTACAAAAGCAATATGGGTTGGTGAAAACGATTTCAGGCTCAAGGTTGGCAGACATTTTTTTTTTAATGTGAAGAATCAAGTTCATGATTTAAATAATTTTTTTTCACAAGATATGATGACTTTTAAAAATACTTTTCATCTCACAGCTTTGCTTTTTAGTTCTCCCTCATCACCCATAAGTCATCATTGGCACTAAAGATAACCAATACAAGCAAGGCAGAAAGATTCGATGTTAAAGTGAAAAATGTAAAAAGTCTCTATAACAAATTTTTGAAACTCCATCCAATTACTCAGCTACTTTTGATCTTTTTCAAGCAATACCAACAAATTTTGCTGGTTGGCTGGACTATGAGGTATAATTTTTTCCATTCAGGATGGAGAAACCCAAGCTAATACAGAAAGTCTAGAGTTCCCTCTTAGGTCCTACTTGCATCTGTAAAGGAGGAAGACAAGTTAGGAGAAAATGTTAAACTAAAAAAAATTGAATGTATATACTGGTAAAGTGGACTAAATTTGAATCACATTTGATCAATGCTTCTTAGGGCTTTTCTTTAAATCATGAGGTTGGGACTTTGTTAATTCCTGGAGTCATAGTTTGCAGTCTAGAGGTTATGGAGATGTAAGTCATGTATTCTAACATTGAAATTTTAGGTCTTCACTATAACCCTAACAATCACATAAAAAAAAAATAGGCTAACATTATTTCATCACAGTTTTTTCCTCTTTAATCATTTCATCTAGCCTTGACTGGTTACTGATTTGGCTATTAAAAGTGTGGTTAAAGAATAGTTTGCACTTTACTTTTAAAAGAAAGGCAATCCCAAATTTTGGGGAATGTTTGCAAGCTTCCAAGCCTTAGTCCCATTTCAGCTGAAAGAATCCAGCAATAAAAAGCCTCAAACTGCAAATATGACAAGCAAAATTTAAAGCAGCTGGTTGAAGAAAAACTACCTCACTCAAATTAACTTGATTTGACTCAGTCAATCTTGTGCAGACCACAGCAAGACAATCTTGCTGTGAAATGACTGTTGGCCGGCGAAAAAGGCCAAGGAGCATCAAGGTATTTCCAAAATTCACACATCAAACAATGACAATTGGACATTTGATCAAGATATTTACAAAATCACCATGGGACTATCATTGTTGCACTTTCAGGTTGGTTGGTCAATCTTATCGTTAATAACCAAAAGTAACAAACTATATCAATAGCCTAGTCAAGTACTCATTTCCAGGGCATGAATCTATACTAACCATCAATTCCACAAGAAATGTAGGGGAGATGGAATGTGGTTTCTCCCATCACAAGTTTTGCATTGGTCTGATGTGACAAATACAATAATGTCACAACTATCGGGTAAGGTTCTTTGGATACGATGAAAGGCACACAAAAGAGACCAGTTCTCTAGGTAGTCATTAAGAGTAATAACCTAACATGATGATAGATAAAAAAACTCAAGATAAACATTTGCAGGAGATGGAAGAGGCTGGGATCATCACCTCTTTCGTGTGACACCTGGGGACCGGGTCGAGGCCTTTGTTGACACACGTGGTGACTGGTGGTGAAACTCCGTGAACAGCTTGTGGAATTGGTTCCTGGGGAAAACTGTCACCAGAAGACCTTCCAAAATGAGGTAGACAAGCCTCTTGTTCAGGGTAGGATGCTGGAACATGTCGTAAACACTTAACATCCCCCTACGTGCAGTATCATTGCCCAAGACCCGTTTCAATTCATCTAGAGGATTGAGATACAGGACTGTTTTTACCAAAACAAAACACAGGGCATGTCATTCAGCAACTGGCAAAATTAGATGGGAATGCAGTACCTGGAATGACTGAGAAAAGAAATGCTTTGGCAGCAATCTGAGTTCTTAACTTGGTATTCTTGTCCCTTGGAGGGGCAGGGAGGGCTAGAGAGCCATTGGGCCAGAATGAGTTTCTGCAAGAATGTATTCAGTTTAGTATATTGAAAATAACAGTTTAACTGTGCCAAAGCAGAAAGTAATAAGAATAAAACCTGAAATTCTTGAGGTAGAGAGCCACCTGCTCAGAAGAAGTGGCCCAGTCGATGAATTCCAGAATGCGGCGATTGTAGATGTCACCAAACATGACATTGACCAGATGATGGGCCACAGCCACAAGTCTTTTGCGCAGCCAAGCCTCCTGATTCCGCATATCAAACACTTCGTTGAAGACCAGGAGGAGAATGCGAAGAGGGATTGTCTCCTCATCCTAAATACACCACAATACACCTTCATTGAACCTAGTAGAGCAGCCAAGGCAGAGGGCACATTGTTTTCTTGTGACTCTTGCTAGAAGGGGAGTATTATATTATTCTTTTGAGGTCAGACTCAGCATCAGGGGTTCCAGAGGTCTGTTTACCCCTTTAAATTATTGCATGGTCATGGAGGCATCCATGCACTTTATAGTTGCATGCTTTCATGGTTCTTGGATTTACATTTTGCAACCAGCAGCTTTTCAAAAGTAGCCTAGATTTAAGATTATCTTTTGCTAGAAACTGTGTGGGCAGAGTGTATAACTATCACTGATAGCCACAACACATTCTCAAATTTGTGTGACAACATGAGTAAATGACTGGAAACCCTCTGAAAAACAAAAGTGCCTCAACAATGTACAGAGATATCCTCACATGATGCTCAAGGGAGGCTGCAACCCTCATGTCCTGAGCAAGGGCAGCAGGGCCCTTTGAAGGCCGACTGAAGACTTTGTTGATTCCTTCTACCATGTCATCCACAGTCTGAAGGACGGTTCCAGGGACGGCTGTGATGGCTTGCCCCATCGTCTTAACCCCATGTTTCAAAGGCATGATGACCATGCGCTCTACCATGCCACGCTGTTCGTAGGATCCCTCAAGGAACTGTATAAGTCTATCACTTAACCCAGGATGTGCTTTTTGGAACTCTTTGGATGCTAGAGTTTGGAGGTAACGGTTGAGTTCCAGGAGGCGAGTGCGGAGAAAGTTTCGTTTCAAGTTGTTGAAGGTCTTCTTTGCAGGGAAGTAAAGAGCATTCAGGGATGGAAACTGGAATGGAACATCAACATACTCAAGTATCACTTTCATCTGCAAAACAGTATTAAGAGAAATGGGACATCCATAATATGAAACTTAGACTAAATAATGGTAGAAGCATGCTGAGCAAGAAATTAAGTGTGATATCTACAAGTAAGATCTGGTTAAGGGACAAGTAGAGCATTCACTTTTTTTGGATAATCACCATTGCCTTCCTGCTCTCTGGATATTCAATGGATGTTCTTCATTTTCCTTTTGATTTCTACTCATTTCATGATGCCATAGTATCAATGGAAATGTCTCTGTCTTCTCAGGAAACTTGAACAAATGTAAGTTTTAAGTGAATTTTGATGTCATGCTAGCCTCTATCCTACAGCATTTCAAAGCTTGCAAACTGACTCATGAGTAATTATCTGCACAATTCCCTTCATCTACAGTTTTCATATTCTCTCTTCTACAATTCTGCCCCTCAGAACTCCCCATAACTCCCTGCATTATTGGCTTATGTGGTGCAAGAGGTTCCTACCCATTTGCATTTACTCAAGTGCCCTCCCTTAAGACTCTGGCAATCAGTGTTGCAGACCATGGAAAGGATGAAACCTCTTTATGGATGTATTGAAGCAACAAGGCAGTTAAAAGTAAAAGGAAGAATCTATCTGGTAAACATATGACAGAAAGACAATGATAACATGCCAAGGAGATAAATCTCAAACTTGCACTTTAGCCAAACTCTGCAATTTTCACTCCTTTCACATCTTACTCAACATAGCTTTTTTTTTTAATTTCAACATACAAAGAATTTTGAGAGACTCTTCTCCTTTGACATGCAAGTACCTTTTCAACAACAACTTGATGGAAGTCATAGAAGTCTGAGTATCGCCTGAAGATGCGCCATACGAGTTCCTGCATTTGACCATTTCCTTGAGGTTCCACTTTTTTTACTGTGACCTCATACAGGGCATATGGCTTGGGAGAGTCCAGGACAACAGCTACATAAAACATCAAAGAATCTGCTTTGAAATATATAAACTTAAAAACCTGCTGAACAAATACTAAGTATTAGCCCTTCTATCAGTGCACCCAAGTTATCTTGCAAAGGCTCACAATGACTGGTGTAGTAGACCCAAGTTTGCTTCTTTGAAGCTTTCAAGCTTCTGGGAAATTAAAAAGTTAAAGTAGAGAAAAGAAGTACAGAATAATGGATAAGTGATAGGGTAAGAAAATAAAGAAAAAGAGCATTGAAAAGTGGGAAGAATTGTCCATGTGACCAGAAGAAGAGAAAAACTGACAGGTGATTTTCCAAGCTAGAACTGCAGAGGTGCACCAGAGTAACCCAAACCAATGAGGGTTATTCCAGATGTCTCAAGGATAGTTTGTTAAGCTACCACCAAGTGATAAAAACCCAGAACACAGGCACTAGATGGTATCATCTCTACTGAGCAAATGCTTAGAGTTTCATCACATTCCCAGAAGTAGTAGTAGAGCAGTAGCAGTGTTTAAACAAATGCAGCTATGATGACTGTCTTGGCCTTGCTATAGAGCAGTCCATAATGCTCTTGAATAATGTATCTTCAACAATGACATAATTTAGTGATGAGTTCTGTCTTCCAGGAGCATAAACAGGTGTGTGTCATTTCCCCTGCAGTCTGTGATGAGGAGTGATAAACATGTTTAAGTTGAAATCAACCCCGTACTCTGAAAAGCTGTTCTGCATCAATTGTGCTCTTCTATTCATACAAAATGACCAAAGTTCCTGGCCAGTGGCTCAATGCCATGCTGAAATCCTCACACCTTATTCACCCAATTTGAAAGCATGTGACTTCCTGTTCTCCAGGATGCAGGAGACTCTGTGGGGTTGCATGCATAAGAGTGTAGAAGATAAAGATGCTCCTATGAAAAGCTCATGGTGAAGTATCACAACCAACTAGGTGGTAGGAGTGCACCATGATGGTGAATATGTTTAATAAGGTACCACTGAGCTAAATGCTGGTAATATAATTTTTCTTTACTTAGTTCCTGTACTAGCTATGAAGCAATACTTGAGAAAATTGAGATGACCTTCAGACATGCTTCCTGCCCAGCCCACCATCAATAAAGGGTTAAAGACACTTAAAATGACGTACTGTAGTTGGTGATCTCCACTTGTAGTGAAGGAGCACCTTCATGGATAAGGGGAGGGGACATAACAGGAACAAAAGAATGGGTAAGGTCTTTATCCTCAATGCTGAGAGCATCTTCAGGTGTCCCTCCAGATGCAATGCTTCCAGTATCACTGAGGCTTAGTTCTTCCAAAGATGCAGAGTCTTCCTCATCACTACGACATCCATCTTTCAGCAGGTCCAGCTCTGCCAGGAGCTTGATGTAGTTTGGACTTCGACGGAAACTTGGAAGAAATGGCTCATCCTACACAGAAAATACCATATTTTCAAAAATCTAATTTAGTTTTCCCAGCACTGTAAGACATTAATGCAAGCACAGAGTCTCCAAATAGTATGAAGAGATAAAGAATTCACTGACAGCAAGCTTTTCCTTCAAGATATGCTGAATTCCATCAAACCATGTTTCACGAGGCACTTCACACTGCAACTTCTGGTATAGCTGCCTCACAAGTGTGTCATCTAACTTCACTTTTGGTGAGGCCTCAAAGGAGAAAGAAGGAAAAAAGAGGCAGTCATATTGAGGTATAGTACAGATTGCTAAGAAGTTGAATGTGGATGTTGATTCTTACTTTGTCTGAGAGATACTGATGATAGATCTGGAGAGCAGGCTGCCTCATTTTTTCAAGTTCGGATGCTCGATCCACTTTCGGTTTTTTGGCATCTCCACCTTGGAGGCAAGCAAGGTCTACCTCCTGTATCACTTGTTCAGCTGATACCTTCCACCCCTCAATGTTCAGATAAAGGAAAATGTAATGCTGAGCTGACATTGTATGAAGGAATTCGATGAAACAAGTCAGGGCAATGTTGTTTTTGAGCAAAGTGTCAAGAGAAAGGCTGACAAGACGAACTCCACCATGGAGGTAACGGTTCCAGTCGCAACCATATGGAAGACCTATGACAAAGGGGCATCAATTCTTAGTGTCTGAATAAACTAAGACTCCACATAAGGGGATCTAATCACATACTATAACCATCCTGATTTACTCCTCCCTCTCGAAGGCGATGTATTCGAGATTCCAAGAGCCGTTTCACATATGAGAGGCTGGAGAGCTGCTGCTTGATCTCTGCATCTGCTTCGCCTCCAGAATCTTGTGACCGCTTTGAGAAAAGTAAAAGTTAGATGGATAACCAAACCACAGTAAGCCAAGGAAGTATTTGGATAGTGTGACTTACCAGGAGAGAGGTCTCAGAATTAACTTTCTCAAGGACAGCAGCAAGCTCATCACAGCGGTCTGTCATGCGCATGGCAGTGAGAAATGCTTCATTTGTAATTGGCACTGCCTTACACTGGGGGAAGCAGCAAAATCCATAGTGTCTTGCTCTATTGAGCTGCATGTGAAGAAATGTGAGGTGTGAAGGAGTTGATTGTAACTTACCAGCCATATGATGATTTGGTTGAGGTAGTCAGGGTCAGAGAGAAGCCTGACTGTTGGAAGCAATATGGCAGACACCAAAAGTTCTCGAAGCAAGAATCTTAATGTCTTGCAAGGGAAATCTTCTGGTGGTAAAGTCAGGTACAGTAACACTTCACTAATTTCTCTGAGATACTCTGTGGAAACCAGTAAAGATCCATAAGACTCCACAGTCCAGCAGTGCCATGGTTACTGGTTCTAAATTCAAATCTTGGCTAGTAAGAAATTAATGACTGCCCATCAGACTTAAAAAAAAAAACCTCCTTGAAATATCAAGATAATGTGAAAAAGGCATACATTTTCCCTTTAGAAGCAAATTATGGCATTAATAGCATTAAAAAATACCCTATATTAAAGACTTTAATTTAAAAGATTCCTTCAGCTACAGTGTTAACCTGGTGCCCACACCAGGGAAATGTGACGTATCAGAGTTGGTCACATATGCAAAATGTTTGGAATTTAAATATATTAGGTAAAATTTGGTACTGCATTCTGATTCATGCCAATGAAAGTCTAAATGCACTTAACTAAAAAAAAGTAACAAAAAAAAAATTGCTGAGTGATCTGGATAAAACTTGGAACACAAGCTCCTGGCAGTGTACCATGAAATTAATTTGAGCTTCAAGGAGGTGGGATGAATATTTACAGAAAAAAATTGCCCAACACACCAATTTAAATAAGGTTCAAGGGGATCACATGAATCGCCCAAAACAATAACCCAGAAAGAGAAAATTTAACCAAATTTTTAAGGTCAAGGATTAGGTGAAGCACAGAAAAGTTGCTAAACACCCAAAAAATGGATGGTAAAAGAGAAGGAAACAGGTGCTTTCATAGAAGCCACCCTCATTCTCCATTCCTCAGGCATTAGGCAAGTTAGTGGGTAATAAATTGAATGTGTCAGCATATAGTATGGCCCAGTAAGAAGGTGGCTGTACCACATACCTGTGTGTTGCAAAGTATTAACTCACATATCACTTTATGCATGGATGAGCAGGACTTAAAATGCTTAGTTTATATCATAATTTGTCTATTGCTCACCCCATCATGAACAGTGTGCAGAAAAGGCAATGAACATCCTACATTCTGAAAAATCATTGTAACTATTTAACTATGAGATGGGTTGTAGTAGGCCTAATGGCATTCATTTCAACCACTTGAGTGTGAGACCCAGATAAGCTCCAGTTTGCCTCATGCAATAGCATGCCAATTTAGTACATGATATCCATGACAGCCTGGATCAATTCTGAGTCTCACAGCTACAGTGGTTAAGCTATACAGGATTTCTGTGAGCATAAATTCTCTAGGCCTAAGTTTTAGGAAGCTTTGATTGCAAAGAATATTTCACCCAAGTGTCTTATCACATCCAAGATTACATGATCAGTTCCTCTTTAGAAGCAAATTCATATTAAACATTGGTGCTTTCTTCAGGACTTTACAAGTACATAGGACCAATCACTCTGACTTCAAACAAACAACACAAAAAGGACTCATACGTTGCTCAACTTCCTCCCTGGTACAGATGAGATCCCGGCAGAGGCACTTCTCCAAGAGAAACTCATGGTCAAAGAAATGCTCAGTTAGCTCTCGCTCTCCCTTTGAAGCTATATGTGCCTGCCTTGACTGCTTGAATAACCTTAAGTGGGTGGCAATGTCATCAACAAAACGCTTTGTCAAATATGGAATCCAGTCAACTTCTTTGGATCTGCAAAATGAAATCCATAAATATTTCAAATAAGATACATTTTCAATTCACAAATTGCTTGAAGTTCTTAAACTTTTTTATCTCACCTATTTGCCAAGGCAATGATGACTTTCTGTGCTAAGGATTCCAGGGCTTCAGGAAACTCTGTGTCTGGGCTGATGTGATGATACCATGTTTGCACATAGTCACGAATTGTGTACTGGATGATATCCCGGAGTGGTTCATCAATTATATATGAACCTGTCAGCCTCTTATCTTTCTTTTCAGACTTCTTTGGCTCCTGAATCACTCTTACAAGCTAGGGTATATGACCAGATATCATCAAATCATGAAATGGGAATATTACACTTCCATAATGATTTCATGAAATTCCAAGTACATTAAAGCTAACCTTCAGCACTCCATCATCTGGAATATCCAGTCTTGAACGGAGAACATCAACATTGTACATATCAGCAGAGTCTTTTAATTTTGGACTTCCAGTTAACCACAGTCTAAGGGAAGAGAACCATGCAATTAGATTGCAGCATTTGAGTCAATCTATTAATAAAAGAAAGATGCAGAGAGAAAATGCTTACCCAAAGCTAAATATGATAAGCATAATGCAACAGGTTATGCAACCTTTGATCCCAAAAGTTGCAATGAAGAGGACTGTCCCAAGGCTCCCCCAACCGAGGAAGGAAACTGGTATTTCAGGAAAACCATCCATTTCTGAATAATACACCTGAGATTGGAAATAGAGTGCAAGTGCTACACAAAATAGAATTTTGAGCACAAATTAGGCTAACTTTAGGCACAGAGATAGGCAAACAGGCTAATATGCGCCTAGAACCTACCATATCTGGGGGTAGAACAGGTAATTTTACTTGTATCGGCAAAAACATCAGGTAAAGTTTACAGAATCCTTCTAAAAGACGAGAACACAGACATATGCCTAACGTGGCTCATGAGTGCGTCACATGCCACCCTATGGTACCATGCAGAACTTGGACGCTGCCATGACAGTTTTCCACTGCCTCACAGGGCTGCAGCCTCCTTCCACATTAAGCAATGGAAGAAGAGCGGGGCATTGCACTGACGCTGATCTCAGCTAATTCAGAAGACTTCTTAGTCTTGGCAGGGGAAGGCACTGGCTGCCCCTTCTCCACAGACGAACCACAAGCGCTAAATATCACGAGCCGCCACTGGCCTTGGCAAATGAAACTCGATCATTTCATATTCAGTCTCGATGCAGTTCAAGTTTTGTTTTCAGTATATCTTCATTTAAGGGGAGTTTTTCTTTAATACTAGTATAATTATGATAAGCGACAATTTTCGACCAGTTGATTGCATCTGCATTACCTGGAGGTGAATTGAAAATAAAAGGTCTGCTCATGCGAGCCCTTACGTTTTTGCTTCTTTGTTAATTCACCTAGCATACATTCGTTTCGCTTGCGTTCGTACGTGTCCTTTCGCCCGCAAGCTACAATTTTGAGGATCTCTGATGACAGGACGCATTCTCGTTAGTTCTAAATCCAACTCTTGTGTGTTTTGAATTCTACCTGCGTGTCTCATTTGAATGCCATTGAATGGAAATAGACCATGCTCGATAAGGAAACCGTGAAAGTTTCACGGGTACACATTTTCCACTTCATTTAAGCATGTTTCCACAGGGCTCCAGTACTTCACTTAATTCATGAACTTACACGTATCACGGTGTTATTGAGACCGAACTGAAATTAAATCCAAATCGGGGTTCTTAAAAACATGTACCGTACAGTGAACGTGGATTGACCAAATACATTTTCGAATTGATAGTGCACCGCCTTAATAAATATTTATTTCGTAGGAAGTAACTTGAATAAATCCTAAAACGTACGAAATGAACCTGGAAAGGCACGAAGGAAATTCTGAAATCAAAGTAAATTAGCTGAGTGGCCATAGGCAGCGATTTGTTGAGAAACATAGATGGGGGGGATCAGACTGTACTACTTTGCAAGTATTTCTTTCGCTCGTGTGCTCGCTGTCCCTGACTCTGCCCTCTCCCCCTCTCAGAAAGTTGTAGGTTTCGGCTGGGGCAGTGGTTTTTTAAGTCATTTCAGCCAATTGTACCAGATTAACGGACTAAGACCTCGATTGTACCAGCAACAATAGCTGCTGAGGTTATTTGAAGCAGAAAAGCGTTAGGCCGAGTTCATACTCTCGCTGTACAGCATGCTGGATGCTGCAACTGCATACTGTCCTATGCAAGATGCCCGAGTATGAACTCGGCCTTAGTTAGCATTGAGAGATTGAGCACAATCCGCAGCTGGTCTATACAGATACATTTTCCCCCCTTATTGATATTCGCAATTTTTAGTCCTTCCCGTCAAAGTAAGTTCAACGTGTCGAGAATTATCCGTGATAATTCTCGACAATCAAATCAATGATGTTCAGTGGATAGCCTCGTTTTATCAGGCCGGTTTTTAATTCATGGAGGCGTTTGGAGAAGGAATTCTCATCTGAGCAGATCCGTCTTTGCCGTATGGCTAATCCTTTAACCCCAACCAAAGAGCATATTCCTTGTGCAAAGCTCAATTACAAGGTCCTGACAGGTATTCATTTTAATAATCCAGGACATCGACATACAGATTTATGTATCTATCCTCCCAATTGGTTGAGGTTAGCCGAACCGTCAGTTAGAAGGCAACGCGAAACATTCTAGAAGAGAATGCTAAAATTGATCATGAACTCCCTTTGACCTCTCCTCCCATTTCTAGTCCTTGCCCCCCCCCCCCGCATTTTCCTTTTCCGACTCATTCTTCCTTTTGCTTCTGTCGTGAGACAACCCCAGTCTGTGTTCCACCCTTTTACCCCCTTTTTGTAATCCCTTACCTTTTCTAATTTTATTCCAATTCTAATTACCCACCCATATACAGTGAAAACTCGTTAACTCGAAGATCAGTACGAGAAATACGCTCTTTTTGAAGGGGGAAAAATTCTGTAAAGGATGACCTCAAAGAAGCTGCGAAACGGCTTCTGCTTCAAATTCGGTCGATTGAGGGCGAGTCATCTGATGTGGTTGGAGCGTTATCATCGGCTATCATTTGAATACTTTATCGGAAAGGTGGTCTGATCAAATTTGCGAGCAAGCATTCGAGGAAGAGCTTCTCATGCCTTCTCACAGGAAGGAGAGTGCATTCATAAGTAATGGATTCAGTAATTAGAAGGCACTGGAAAGGTTTCCGCTCATTAGAAGCCTGTCATCGAAGGGCATGCAAGAAGTTCCATGCATTCCAGTCGTCGTGGGTGGATTCAATGAGGCTTAGAGGCCGATCGTTTACATGCTAGAAAGGCATCAGTGATAGCGATATAGACGGAAACTGTTTTCTTCCTCACGACCAGGATCCACATGGATACGGTGAATGAATGAAAGTAAAAGAAACGGAAGCACAGGGACACTCTCAACCGNCTGATAACTCGAACTTCGGATAACTCGAAACGATTTGCCCGGTCCCTAAAAGTTCGAGTTAACGAGTTTTCACTGTAATTTTTATATCACCCGCCTTCTCTCCTAGTTGATATTTCTCATCCCCCCCTTTTTTTTCTAGTTGTTAGCACATTTTATTTCCCCTATATTCGGGGCATTTTTTATTTTATTTTATTTTTCGGCTAGATTTTTCACTCCCTTAGGAAGGAGGCGTTACGCTTCCGAAATGTTGGATTTATTCCCCCTCTTTTTTTTTAAATATACTGACCGGTTGAGAGTGTCCCTGTGCTTCCGTTTCTTTTACTTTCATTCATTCACCGTATCCATGTGGATCCTGGTCGTGAGGAAGAAAACAGTTTCCGTCTATATCGCTATCACTGATGCCTTTCTAGCATGTAAACGATCGGCCTCTAAGCCTCATTGAATCCACCCACGACGACTGGAATGCATGGAACTTCTTGCATGCCCTTCGATGACAGGCTTCTAATGAGCGGAAACCTTTCCAGTGCCTTCTAATTACTGAATCCATTACTTATGAATGCACTCTCCTTCCTGTGAGAAGGCATGAGAAGCTCTTCCTCGAATGCTTGCTCGCAAATTTGATCAGACCACCTTTCCGATAAAGTATTCAAATGATAGCCGATGATAACGCTCCAACCACATCAGATGACTCGCCCTCAATCGACCGAATTTGAAGCAGAAGCCGTTTCGCAGCTTCTTTGAGGTCATCCTTTACAGAATTTTTCCCCCTTCAAAAAGAGCGTATTTCTCGTACTGATCTTCGAGTTCGCCTTCTCTTATGGAATTAACAGGTTTTTATTCATTAATGTTTTTTTACAACGAACTTATTCTCCATAGTTCGCGTGAACGGTGAATCACTCGGTCAATCAAGATGGTCCGAGAATTGGAGGTATTGGCTACACATCCGTCATGACGACTCACCGAGGCTAGGACTAGGAATCACTCAAGCATGATTCACCTCTCATTCCCACCGCAAGTACTGACAGGATCACAAGCAGGCGCAGTGTTGATCACGCCGTGCTGGGTGCATGTGTCAAGTCCAGAACCCACATTCTAACTGCCAAACGGAAGATGAGCATCACAAAGATCCTCGGGTCAGTGCTAAAAAAAAAAATCATGAATTTTCGAAGGGGCTGAGCCCCTTCGGTCAACATTTTTTTTTTTTTTTGGGGGGGGGGGGGGGGGGGGGGGGGGCCCCTTGCCCCCGGGCCCCTTACGA